>WSLN01000066.1:0-20251 GCA_019677355.1 Ceratobasidium sp. 370
AGGCTTCCTGCAGAGGATACAGAGGCGTCGGGGAGTGCTTGAGAGGGCGACGGCAACGTGGTTGGCTCATAAGTTTTCGAGTCACTCGAATGCTTGGTTTGCATGATGTAATCTAGTGCTCTGGACGTAGTTGATAACTGAACTTGAACTGTACGAATCGCGTATCGAAAGTAAAATTGACATGAAAGAGTAGTGCGAAGTCAGTTCGATAGCTATCAAGTTTCAAAATGGAGGCACCACTAGATCTACGCGCGCGCAGCCCAGCTCGGGCCTTGAATATAGCCATGAGAGTTTTCTTGAGATACTCAAGTCCATTATACTACTTTGTCACCATCAAGCTGGGGTGTATGCGGTCGGAAACGCTGACAGGGCTCCGAGGCGAGATAAGCTGGAAATACCTCAGCACATGCTTGGCTGCGGCCAAATCGTCTCCAGAGATACGCCAGCACTCGCTAATATTTTCCATATGCCCCGCTTCTCTGAGGTGCAGATGTCTTTTCTCGAAGCAATTACCTTGTCATGGCGTAATCGGAAGATGATCGTTCGGCCAACAGCGGGAGTCCTCCTTAGCCTCGTCTTGACTCGAGGGGGATTTGTCATGCCGGATGTAGGACAAACACCCGCCGAAAACGATCAATAGTAAATTGACCCAGGCTACAATAGGCTGAATGGGTCCGGGGCATTCGCGGCTAGCCCATAGCCTGCGATAGCGACACGGAACATAGGCTTACGCTTGGCTTATGCTCGACGTGGCGCACGAGGTCGCGGTGGCTGGCGCTTACGCAAAGAGTTGACAACCGACTGGCGCTTGCTCCCACATGTCACCACCACAGGCTAAACCGCCTCGGGTCCGCCCAGTGCCTCCTCTCACGCGAGCCCGTGCCTAGATTAGCACCTCTTGAATGACATCTCCGTGAACCGACGATTCCGCTAATCGTCGCTTGGATCAATTGTTCCTGGGGGCGGCTGCGTGGGCCCAGGAGGATCGCCAGGGGCTCGACTAGAGCCTCGATCAAGGGCCTCCTGTGTCTCTGGGCTGATTTCGAGCAACATTCATCAAAATTCCTACGCTGCAACGCATTTCTCGATGGCTTGCCAGGCTTCTTGACAGACGCGTCCATCTTTCTGTTGTCGCAGAGGACATTATCAAGGACATTGCTAAGCTCACAAAGCGAGGGATCTGGAGGCCACCCACGGAACTGAGCTGGACATCTTGGCGCCGCTGACAGTATCGTGATGCGAAGTGGCGCAGACCATGCTGTACCCTGTTGAAACATCGGCAGTGGCCTGCTTTGCGTGAGATCTCTCAGCAATGGCTGTCAGATAAACAACCGAATGGGGACTGCATAATTGCTCGTTATTTTCGACCACATTCATTAAACGGTACTTAAAATCGTATAAAATGGGAGCGACAGCAGACCCAGCTCGGCATGATTTACTCACATTCTCCGCTCAACATGCGTTTTACAGCGCTCACCCAACTCGCTTTCCTCACTTCCTCGGCTCTTTGGGGCACCTCCATCGGCCAAACCACCCTAGATACCGACCAGCTGCTCGTCAAGACCACGTCGGGCACTCTGGTCGGGAGGTACAACGCGACGGGCGTGCGAGCCTTCCTCGGCGTTCGATATGCGTTCCCGCCGACAGGTGACCGTCGATTCGCTGCACCTGTGCCGTTCGACGTGACCGCCGATAGCATGTGGGACTCGACATCGTTTGGGTACACTTGCCCTGGGCAGTACTATCCTGGGACTACGATCTACACCGAGCTCCCCTTTTTGCCATTCAGCCAGCAAGACGAAGACTGCCTTACTCTGAATGTGTGGGCGCCGACCAAGGAGAGGATACAGACAAAAGGCGGCAAGTTGCCCATTATGGTGTTTATCCCTGGCGGTGAGTAGATATTTTCGATGACTGTCAACGCCGCTGATGCAATTTGTGCAGGTTATTTCACACAAGGCGGATCGGCAGTTGGGGCCACTGATGCAACCAACCTCGTCGCCAACAATGATGCAAGTCACTCGCAGCAAGAGCTCACTACCATACTCATAAACCTCATCTCTAGGTCATTGCTATTACCATGAATTACCGCTTGTCTGTCTTTGGGTTCCCCAACTTTAGTAGTGCTCGGAACGCTGGGTTGCTCGACCAACGCCTCGCTCTTGAATGGGCACGCAACAATGCAGAAAAGTTTGGCGGAGATCCTTCACGTATTACGCTATTTGGCCAGAGCGCGGGTGGTATTTCAGCAGATGCCCACATGTTCGCGATGTGGAATTCTACCCCTGGAGCCGCCCTCCACGATTCAGCCCCCATTGCGAGCGCCGTGGCTATCCTCAGTGGCGGCGTATTCCTCGATATATTCTCTACAGACAAACAGCAGGTCCACTTTGGCCAGCTCGGTGCCGCGGTCGGCTGCGCAACTTCTAGTTCGAGGGCTCTCCTTGAGTGCATGCGCTCCGTTCCCGTGGCTACCCTGATGAACGAGATCGTGACCAACGGAACTGCACGAGGATGGAACTTTGCCCCGGTGCCAGACGAGCAGCTCATCTTCTCCAACTACACTGAGCGGATGCTGAGCGGCAAGATGAACAAGGTGCCGACGCTTATTTCGTCACTTGAGAACGAGGCTACGGGGCTAGTACCGTTCGATCCCAAGGGCATCAACGGGACACTTGCGAACGAAATATTGATCAATAACTTTATTTGCACGACTTCCAAGAATGCCAAGTAAGAGCGGTTCATCCTGTTACGCTCACGTCCGGCTGACTCATCCCGTAACTAGCCTCCGTGTCCAAGTCAACGTGCCGACGTATCGTGTCAGGTATGCCGGCAACTTTACGAACATATCGCCGTACCCTTTCCTCGGGACGTATCATGGTGCCGAGCTACCGATGCTTTTTGGTGGTGCCGCACCTCAGTTTGGCGGGCGCAACGCGACAACCGAGGAATCGGAAACGGCCAAACTGATCCAGTCGTATATGGTCGCGTTTGCAAGCAACCCGAAGTCGGGGCTGAACAAGGCCGGATGGCCGATGTACAAGCCTGGCAACGACAGCATCGTTGTCGTCTCTCCAGCTCCCAGTCCTCCGCAGTTGGCTCCCATGGGTGGCACGTCCAACTCCTCGGCGTCGGTGATGCTTGATTCGAGTATACGGTATGATGCTGTTTGCAACGCTTAGACTAGATGCATTGTATTATTATTATAGACTGAAAATAGATGCATTTTGTTGAATTCAAGCGAGAGGTGTTGTGGTTTGTTTGGGCAACATAAACGCGCCTGGCGTTTACGTGACACATGCCGGCGGATTCCCTCTTGACGTTCTCCACCACTTTCGGCTGACTTGGCCACTCTCCAACTCGGACTTTGGTTGCTTCAGTACTTGACTGCCGTCTTCAGAAGCCTTGAATCACCCGAAAAACACATAAAATCCATGCGAATTAGCACAGTATGGGCCCTCCGTCGTCGACCCGTCTCCCAGCTCTTCTATGATTTCGGCATGTGCGTATTCTTATTTTTGCTCCACACCGTGACGCACATGCTCACCACATCCGCAGTCACTGTGCGACACACCAGATCCGCGTAATCCTAATTTGCGGTCTCGTCATCACCTCGCTTTTCTACCCAGCGTTAGCTATCTACTTCTCTCATCAGCCGCTTTCGCATTTCAGCACGCGTATCCTCGACTCGTTGTTTCTTCCATCAGCCAACGATGCGTTTCATCACAACGACCTCCATGATCTCTGGCAAGGCTACGATGCTCTGCGAGTCCGTACAGACGCTGCCGCGCGTGCTCGCTGTGGTACAGAGCATTCCATACGTGTGGAGCGCTTGTTCGTTCCGTCTACCACTCCCGACCCCTTTGGTGCACTCAATGCTCAAACTCTTATTCCTACCCTGGATCTCCAACTCAAGCTCGAGAAGCACCTTACTCCAGAGCTCCCTTGCGTGCGGCTACTTGACAACACGGCGCCCTCCACACCACCGTCGCATAGGTGCCTGGTCGTTAGTCCGACGGCCCACTGGAATGACGACTCTGTCTTGATTCGCGCTGAGCCGCACCTCTACACAGCTCTTAATAATGCGCATAGTAACGTCTCGAGGGGCGGTATTCCGCTAACCGCAGAGATGGCCCTTGCCGGCCGACTAACTACCGACCATGCTGGATATGGGTCTATCATCGAGTCTAGCAAATTCCTTTCCGTCTCATTCTTTTTTAGGGAAGACGACTGCCACTCCAACGCTGGACACCATGCGTGGATTAGGCTTATCAAGGAACTTGTCCCAACTGGGACTGATGTGGTTGTACCCGGCGATCAACCGAAATTACTTGCACTCGAGGTACCGTTCTTCATCCATCATCTGCTCAGGAGCTAACGCTTTGCGTTTAAAGTTTGCTGTTTTGTCTCGGCATTATTCGTCCTGGGTGTCGGTTGCGCTATACCTAGTCTACCTCATCCTTTTTGTGCAATTCTCGGGTTCGATGCGTCGTATGGATTCGGTCCACTCGCGCTTTGGTTTAACGTTTACCGGGATGATTGAGATACTTGCCAGTACAGTTACCAGTGTGAGCGTTTGCGCTATTGCAGGATTTCGAGTTACAATGGTTCCATGGTGAGTTTTGAGTATGCCTTCACCGCCAGAGTCTCATCTCTCTATAGGAGCATACTGCCGATAGTTATCGTAATTGTTGGCGCGGAGAATATGTTTGTTCTGGTGGGTCTTCGATCCTTGATATTTAGTTGATGAGCTCAAAAACTCTTCGAGTATAGATGGAAGCTGTCTTAGCCACTCCAATTTCTTTGCCAGTTCGGCGCCGCATCGCTGAAGGCCTTCAAAAGGCCGGGGTGAGCATCACCATCAAACTCACGACATATAATGCTGTCCTCGGAACGATCGCCTACTTTGCGTCGGGGGCTATTCGCCAATTCTGCGTGTTCGTGATTGTCGTACTGGTCGCCCACTGGTTCTTGATCCACACGTTCTTTTTGGCCGTCTTGAGCATCGACTTGCAACGTCTAGAGGTGAATTTTAACTTAATTTATGAGAAAGTGGGCTTATATTCTTGTCTAGTTGAGTGATGTGTTACGCCAGGGTGGTTCGTCGCCCAGCCCAAGCTCCGAGAATGTTACTCCAAACCAACGTAACTCGAGATCACGATTCGGGTTTAGAATAGGCTTCAAAACCAAGGCGGCAAGGAACATTAGTTTGATGCTGGTATTGTACTATTCAAACTCATATCTAGTACTTGAACTAATACATTGATACTAGGTATTAGCAATTACGGGAGGGCTATACTACTTCTCCGGCCGTCATGCTGCATCGCGAATCCGTAACCCAATTACCTCTTTCGACAGCCAGCAACATACGCAGCATCACCTTACCCCGACTCAATCTGTGTCTATGCCCTTTACAGCGCCTTCAAGCCCTCAGTTGCACGTTCCACCTGCTGCCACCACTCTTGCATTGCCTTCCACGCCCATGCTGATTTGGCGTACACTCAACCCTCCTAACGACCCCTTGGTACATCTCCGAATCGAACCACCCACTCTTGTCCTCTTCCCCCCACCTCCGGGCTCCAATATCGGCAACGATAAAACACTGAAATGGAGTCATCGCATCCGCCAATTACGCCCTATATTATGGACACTTAAAATTCTCGTCCTTCCCATCGGCGCCACGCTGGCCGCGTTGTACGGGCTATTGCTCCACCTGCTTCGAAACGCCGAATTGCGGGCCGCTCAGCGCGATCGGATCGACTCTCTTGTTGAAGGCGAGGCTGAGGAGCGTGAGCGGGAGGAAGAAAAGGAGCGGAAAAAGTCTGAAAATAGTCAGATGGAGGCGTCATTCAGCACTCTTCCTCGTGCGTCCAAGTCAGACGTCGACATGGTTCGATGCAGCCGGGATGGGAGTGTAGTGGCAGCAGTGAGCGCCGAGGGTGCAGTGCTTGTATGGTCTTTGGTGCAGGAATCAACCCCGAGTGCCAGTCCTGGAGGAAGTAACCACAGCACGAGCGGGTCCGAGAGCAATTTCGGCCGGAACCCGACTCGAGCACCTATGGTCCTCCCGGTCCCCATTGCTGGCGCACGAGTAACCTCCTTGGGCATTGATGCCAATGGCAAGACGCTTGCGGTTGCTGGGGGTGGAGCGGTGCAAATATGGGACATCAGCAGGGGTTATCCTCTCCTGGGAAGACGATTGTCGTGCACGTCCGATCGGGTGAAAGCCCATCCGGAGAGCGCTGTTCGAGATATCAAGTTTTTGTGCAACGGGGCGGCGACTGTTGTAGCCACTCCACCTCCTACTTCCACGAAACCCCATGCTCCTATTCGTCTGGGAAAAACCCACTCGGCACTCGTCGCTTATGAGGGTGGCAATGTCCTCGAGTGGGATTTGGAAAGCGGCGAGTTGCTCAAACACGTTACCTCTCGACACGGTCCAGGCGCTCAGGCTAGTCTTTTCTTGCGAGGGGACTTGGCCTTTGTCGCGTTTCTTCATCCGGACGGCCATGTGGACGTTCAGAGGCGTGTCTCGGGTGCGAATGGCTTGATATCCTATGTACCCCTGGTATCTTTGGGCGTTCCCGGGGTTATTGCTATTGATGTCTGTGAATGGTCACTCGGCCCGCTGGTCGCGACCCTTACAGCCTCGGGCCATGCGGCGGTATGGGACGATAGTGGTCTAGTCGTTGAGATGGACCTTGGGCTACCACCGGAGCAGCAACCTTTATTCTCGGCATCCACAAGCAACGTTCGCATCTGTCTGCTACCTACGCCTACTGCTCCTCTTCCGTGCCGCCAGTGCGGCCTACCTGTCGCCTCGAGTTTTACTCTAGCGTTCTCCTGGACACTTGCGCCATCTTACATTTCCACAGTCTATCTGCGCCGCGCTTCTGTCCTCTATCAAACCGGGCGTTGTTCTTGTCAGCCTCTCTCGATTGCTTCAACACTTGCCGGGCCACGTGTTATCTCTTTTGGGTTGCATTCTGGTGTGCGAGTCGTTAGCAGTCTAGGAGCAGGCGGACTCCATGGTGCTGCTACGGGTGGCGAGTTTCCGGTTTCGGCGCACGGCTTGCGGAGGCCGAGCTCAAGTTATGGGCGCCATAGCTTTGAGAGTACCTCTAGCACTGCCCCTGAAGACTTTGAGCATTCGAAGGAAGGCTCTGGGCTACTTGCCCCTCCCCCGGCAAATAGCAAGGAGAACGGCCATGGATGTAAGCTTGGGTCTGGGAGTGATGTGCGATGGGAGCAACACGCGACCGAGGAGTCATGTGAGAGGGGGCAGTGGGATGTCATTGGCACGCACATTGTAGGGATTCGACGCAAGTCGCGGATTTCCAAGCCAACAGACAGGGATACCTCGATCCGCGCTGCCGCGGTCAAGCTGGACCAGTTGCCCGATGCCGTGCTCGAGCGATGGGAGGTGTGGCAGGTGGATACCGCGACGCACGACCTCACTCGACGAACCTCGATCTTATCAAGGCTTTGTGAACAAGGCGAGACGGCTCATCTGGGCCAAATCTCCGCGAATGGCGTTACCGACCCACAACGGTCACCTCATATGGCTCGCATCTTACGACTGGGGCGAGCCGCCGGGTCTCGGTCGCCGTCTTTGTCTCCACAAACGACTGGAGGCCATACGCCGAACGATTTGCGGGGTAGTTTATTCCCGCGATTACCCTTTACTCGAGTGTCTTCCATGAATACGTCGGATGATGGACTGTACGCCGCTTTTGGTAACACCATTGGGGTAGTACGACTCGACCAACCCACGCCTGGCCATTGATGGTTTTACCTCCGCGAACGCTGCAAGACCCGGTGGTGGTTTGTTCCGCTATTCAGATGTGGACTTTTTTATCCTTCGTTTGGATTTGGGTTCTGTATTGAATGTGCATATGTGCTGTGTAACGTTTTGTTCTTCAATCTGTTTTGTTTATCTCATCCGACTCGTCTGTTTATGATGGATCATAGAAATGTATATTAGGAGCAGGATTTGAGCCGATGAGACGGAGAAAACGGAAATAAGGCAGGCAGAGGATCGATTCAAGAGCCCTAGAACAAGATCAACCGAATTAGGAGTGATTCTATACGTGGCCATAACACTCTAGACAGATGCGACAATCCTGGAAAGCGCGGCAAGGTCAGAGACATTGGTGCCAAGGAACCCAAGAAGATACTCACTCGTCGGCCTTGTTCAAGGCACCAAGCATCTGGACCACTTCCTTCCTGCGGTTGACGACGTAGTCGGACTCCTTCAACAACTCATCCAGGACCTCAGGCTTATAAAGTTCCTGCAAAAGCTCGCGTTGGAGGTTCTCCTTGGAGTGGTTAACCAAAGTCAATGAAATCGCCTGGCCAAAAAGGATAAATAAGGAAAGATAGAATGATAAAAGACCGACGCTACCTTCGGGATCATGTCGATCATCTCTCGCTTCACAATGTTGTAGTAGGATGTGATAAGAAGTTCTTGTGTACGACAGGGGAGTCAGAATATAAATAAACAGGCAAACCGGCTTGGGCACTCACTGATCACCTCCGTTTCCATCGTCTCCCGGTCGCTCAACTGAGCTTGCGGCCGAATCACCGCTGGTGGCTGAAGCACGGCTGTGAGCAGAGGAGACAACTGTTTGCGAGCTAGCTTACTGCGTCCATAACTGCGGCCCCCTTCTTCTTTGGTTGGTTCCTGTTACCCGAAAAGAAGCTACCGAAAAAGCCCGGCTCGTCCTTCTTGGCATCCACATCGAGGTCTTTATTGTTGTTGATTGTGCCAGGAGCGAGTTTGCCGGTCTTGGAGTTGTCAGCAGGTGGAGGCGGCTTGTTGGCATTCATGCGCTCGGTGATAATGGACATGGCCTGTGCGTTTGTTAGGTCAAGAATTACAGGTGAATATGGCGTGAGCTACCTTGTGGCCGTTCAAGAAATCCGGGTGGGTTGTGTTTACGTAACAGGCTTGCATGCTATAGAAGCAACGTCACTACGAGCAGGTTTCCACCGGATATAAACATGACGCACGCGACCAGATCGGTGACAAGTTTGGTGGTTGGCACCATAGCGGCCTTGAAAAAGTTGATAACAACAGCATTGAAACGGTCTTTCAGCTGCGGATACCGCTTGAACGCTTGCTGTAGTTTTGCGTTAATGGCTGTTTTACGGAGTAAATAGTAATGTGCGGCGCACGATTTTATTGAGGATCTGTCCCAAAATTCGGATGAGCTCATCGTAGACAAGCTGGCAGCATTTGATGCTAGGTTCTTCAATCCGTTTGATCTGCTGTTTCACAATAACCTCGAACGCCGTGGTCCCAACAAACAGGGATGGAGTCGAACCCTAGATGAATAGCAAAAAGACTTCAGCAAGATCAGGCAATATGTGCGGCCAAATACGCACCGAAGAGTTATACAAGATCGTCCGGATATCACCATCTTTCACTTGGTCGAAGGGATCGATCGTTCGTACACCGTTGTTGTACAGTTCGTGGAACACAAACGAGATGCGTGCACCTCCAGAGAGTTCGTTAAGAGACAGGTCGTTGGTGTTTCCATCGATCATGGTTCGAAATTCTGACGTGAACTCGGTGATCACGTTGAGCACTACCCCGGACTAGCATGCCATGAGTTGAGAGGAAGCACGAACAAAAGAAAGCATCAAGTAGACGCTATTAGTCTGTATACGATCATTTTGCCCATACCAAAACATACCGAATTAGAATCACCCATCGGCCCTCCAAGGGATTGCAGCTCGGCGTTAAACTTCTGGAGTTGCTGTTGAATTCGTGCCTTGATATCTGGGAGGGTGGCTCGAATGTGGTGCATGAGGATCTACGCCGTATAGAAAGTTAAGAGCTAACTCGAGAGCATCATGTAAGTTGACCGACTCACCATATTCAACTTCCTAGCCAGGAATGGCGTGCCACAGTACTGGCTCTTGCCCTTGTAACTCGGGTGATTTTCAAAGAACAAGCGCTCGTTTTCTAGAGCAGTGGAGATTGCTTTGCTTTGCTCGATATCACGCTGCCCGCGGTTGACTACAGGAACGTAGCCCAGGCGGAGAGGAATACTGCATAAGGTTCAGCGTTTAGATAAGTTACTGAATTGACCAGATTAGGAAAACGAACGACTTACACCCTCCCAGCTAGTACGTCAACGACGTCAGTACCAGGGTCCCTGATAACGTTTCAGCCTCGTAAACCACCTACTTCAAGCCCGAGTACTCACATGAGGTCAACTTTAGTGAGCACCCCAATCGTGCGAGTTCCCTCCGGGTCGACTTCGCGCGCGAGCTTCAACCCGTCTGAGTTTGCCAGATCGGTATTCGCTGCAGTTACTGCGAGGATGCTGTCAACCAAACCAAGTCGGTGAGCGGTCGTGGCCTTGACAGATACAAGAGAACTTACATGGCATTCGGCTTGGAGATGTACTTCATAAGCATATCCTTAATTTGGCGCTCGATGTCCCGCGGTTGATCGCCAACGGGGACCTTGGTCAGACCAGGCAAATCCACAAGGGTCAACGTAAGCACGTTGGGGGAGAATATTCGGAGGTTGATTGGGAGAGGAGAGATGCCTGCATTCTTTCCGGTCTTGAGCTCCGTGTCTTTGACGATTTCCGCTCGAATCTTGGCAAAGTCTACCAGACGACGATACCGAGTTAGATTGGGCAAGGGCATAGTGTAGACAGAAAACCACGCGTAATAGGTGCCATTTCACTTACCGAAAAACTTCTCTCCAGGTAAATGCAAGAACTCGCCCCACTCATTCTCGTTCGTGTCGTTTGAGCCTTTGTTGTTGGTGGGACCTGGCGACGCAGGTGACTTGATACCGTTGGGAGCGTTAGGGACTGGGCGGTGAATAAGTTGTAGGACCTATGGATTTAGCATGAGTGGATGGTGGCGTGTGAGCATATGCTAGATAAGAGGCTGGAAGGCTACACACCAAAGGCCGCCGGGTTACGATGCCTGTCCCACGAGGCAGAAAGTCTCGCCCAACGATGTTCTGAGAGAAAAAAAAAAGTCAATCAACCATATCTACGCCTTGGCTAGCAATAATTACCTCCAAAACGCTACTCTTCCCGCTGGACTGGGAGCCCAGCACACATATTTGTGGCAGGTCAATCTGCGAGGCACTGGTCCCTACAGCGCTGAAAACATCCTAAATGACGCGATTCTCAGCGAGCGATCCTGCCAAGCCACTACGAGTACCGTACCTGCAGCTTATTCACAATCGACACGACCTCCAAGCCTAACCCTGCCGACATGCTAAGTGAGGCCGCGTCAGTGAACTCCCAGTGAACTTCTGCGCCCGTGTGCACGTACACTACGATCTAAATAGAAAAAATATGAAGAGAATTTATAGAGGTCGTTAACAACGTGTCGTTGTAGTGGTAGAAAGACTGCGGTGGGGACACAGCTTGTTCCCTTCCACGGTCGGGCGCTTATACCCTCAACTCTGATAACCCGCGGCGCGTCCATTTTAGGCAATAGTGGTGCAAAACCCGTATGGAGATTGTAATCTTATTTCAACGCAGCTACAAGAGAACATCACACTTATAGAATAGGGATCCAGTGTTCATTGTTCAGCCATAGTTCAACCTGAAGATTTCCTCCAACCTGAAATGCGCGTGATTAGCATACAAGAGCTGAAAGCCTCGAACGAGTCACACATACACGTAGAAGCTGGTTCCCTCTGGCATCAATAAGAATACATGGCTGAAGTGGAGAGGGTTCGTATTATCATCGACCTAATACAGAGCATGACACAGTTATCGCCACCGTTCAGACAAAGGCATCTAACAACATACCAGGAGTTGACCTGTCGTAAGAATCAGCAGTCCGCCGCCGGACAGCCTATTGTCGCTCGTCGATACTTTGAAGAGAACCTTCTGAAAAGGCAAGGACTACCAGTCGCGTTGTTCAGAACAAGACGGATCCCAAACAGATCGCGACAGACCTCCAGTTTTGCTTTGATCTTATCAACCCCAGAGAAAGTATCGCCTTCCCACACGAGTGTGGAGTTTAGTCGCTTGGAACCACTGGTTAGGCTAGATGTTCTCCAATGAACGAGTAGGACTCACATAAAGATTTCCCAGAGACGGCCTATTCGTTTGCCATGCTCCGTAATAGAAATCCGTAAACTTTGTGCCATAAAGGCATCAGCGCGTGATAGTAGGCATGCGAGCATAGTAGCGTACCTGCGAGGCGATAGTGACAGGATCCGCCATGTCTGAGCTTGGTCGTGGGCAGAGGATGGATGAGGGTTTGCAGATATCGCGGATCGTCAAGAGCCCGGCGCTTCATTCAGGACCCTCCTCTGCCTTGCGTCTCTGGCGGTTTGACCGGGGGCTGAAACTGGGACTGCTGTGTGACTTCAAAGCTTAAAGCCCCCCGATAATACATTTATCTCGTGGAAAATAACTATTTCTTGACGTCTGGACACTCCAATGACGGCAATGGACGGCTCCGAGCCCACAGCCGCGCCTGGCACGTCCACTCTCACTCGCGTTCCAACGATGCGTCGCAAATCCTCGGCATCGAACCTACTGACCAACGTCAACAAATCATCTACTTCTCCTGCCAGTCCTCCTCCCATACGCGATCCTGCCCCTGCTGTGCCAGACTGGGATGTTCAGTCTGTCTTTTCCGACGCGTCTGGAGGAACCGGCGTGGCAGGGACGATAGCAAGTTCAACAGGGCTGTTGAACTCTGGGGGAGCTATACCACCTACGCCCGCACCTGGTCCTGGGACCAGTGTGGAAGCACTCCAACACGTAATCCAAAGGAGGCTGCAAGTTTTGACGATGCTCAAGAGCTCTCATGAAGGGTATGTTTTTCGCCATGCTGTGTACTCTATACTAACAGAAAGACTCCAGGCATGACTTTTGGTTTAATACTATCCAGCTCACACGACACGATCTCGAAAAAGTACTCAACAACGCGAATATGCGAAAACGGTATCATCCACTTTATTCAACCCCATGAACTTAGTCTAATTATAGATCAGGACGTATCGATTTACGCTGCTATCAATGTCATTATCAGCGTTGTTCGAGGTTCAAACCACCCAAATCACGAACCCACCGACTCCATCCGATTTCCTTCGATCACTCCTCGGAACCCTCAACGAGTTTGACCAATTTATCGGGTCCGGCGCGGAAAGGGCGGGCGTAGGGATGATGATGGGGCTGGTAGACTCGGAGGCACGTGGAAAGATGGTATGGTTCTCAGTGTAGCCAAAATATCTCAGCCAACTCATCTTGCGTAGAGAAACCTATTCCGTGGAGGCAGAGTGCCCCGTCGTGCTGGAACCACTGGCCCGGATTTGGCACCTTCGAATGACTCGGGCCATGAACACTCGTACTTGCTTTTCCCGTCTTTGGTGAATGACTTGATCTGCTTCCATGATACTCTAGCTCAAACCTCGCATTAGCCGTTTTTGCTCGATTACTTCCAGGTTCTACCCACACTTTGCGACATACTCATTGCACTTTACCACAAACTCGCTCATCTCCTTGGCTCAAACCCCAATGCAATCCCCGCCGCTCCGTTCGCGTTCCTTCCCCATCCATCTCCTCCGCCCGATGCCAGTTCCGGTCCATCTTTCATCAACGCCCCTGGAATTTGTGGGATCGTTGGAGGAATCCCCGGCTCCGATTTGTGGAGCTTGCTAAATGCAGGCCCGAGCAGAGATCTTGGAGCCGGTGTTGGTGTGGGTCATGTTGGTGTGGGCGCTGCCGGACACCACGCAGAGCCGGCGATGCAGTGGGCGCCAGCTCAAATGGAGATGGTCGCAAAGATTGATGCCAAGGTTAAGGTTAGCTCACAGCGCTGCACGTGTGGACCCCAGATTAACCATTCATCGATAGAAAATACTGTCGATTCTACTGAAAGAATTGGACACAATTGCTCGGGATTCAATCCGAGACGAGCTCTCATCCCTTGACCCACTCTTGAGGAATGTAATGTTCTCTCCTCCGAGCGGTGGGATGAGGTTTGACTTTGATGCTTTGTAGTTTCGTTTGCTCTGTACTTGTATGTTGCTCTTGACATTGGGCGCCTGTTGCATAATTTATGCGTTCAGACCGGAGACCGAGGTCAGCTTACGTAAAACGAGCCCCAGATACGAATTTGCAAGACTCGGCCAGAGACCACAGCATTCCGTGCCGAGGCTGAATTGGGCTTTTGAGTCGTCAACTGCGGTCTAGCCCGGGATCTAGACCGAGGGGCGATGTATTAGAACAGCGGACGAACAAAGCCAATGTCGCCAGTAGTACCCTGCGACCTCTTCCCAACGTCCACAGCGCTGCCCAAGGTGAGCTGAGCTCCAGTTGGCCCAGACATGTTTATGCTCAGATCCCACGCATAGGTGCCATTCGTGGCCCACTGAGCGCATGCCACCCCTCCCCGTTGACCAGTGGCAACGCTCTACGCCCTCCCTGCAGCTGGGCTGCCTGCCAACACCCGCTTGCGCATGTCGTGGTCAGGCAAGCCCAAAGGTGAATTCGCAGCACACGAGATCAGTCTAGGCACGTCCACTCGGTCATTTCCAGTCACAAACCCCGCTAACCGCAAACGTTACGTTTACACGCATGCCACCGCCAATCCTTGACGCGTCCAACGTTCATCCAATTATCGCCACACACAGGCTTCGAGCTCATCGCGGCTCACCTCAAGAATAATCCACCCCAGATCAAGGGCCTGCCCGTCGTCATCATTGTTGCCGGCGGTGCGATCAGCACCATACTCTTCCGGAACCGCAAGACAACCAAGGATGTTGACTTTTGGGCGCCGGATCGCGAGACCAACTGTATTGTCAGCGAGGCCGGGCGCGCGGTTGCGAAACGCCTGGACTACGACCCATTTTGGCTGAACAGCAACATGAGTGTATTCATCGACACGCAGCACACGCACATCGGATTTTACGAGCGCGCATTGCAGCAGAATGTCACGCTGTATCAATCGGAGCAGATTATGGTCTACGCAGCCGATTGGCGGTACCAGCTCGTGCAGAAGCTTGTTCGAGCGGAGATGTTGAGGGAAGGTCCGGTGCGGGAAGCTCAAGTTTCGGACATTGTCTACCTCGCCAAGGCCATAATGGAACGGGAGGGAAAGGGAGAAATCAGGAAAGCCGCCGTGAGGAGCTGGTACAAATACACCAAGAACATTCAGGACCAAACGTTCAACGAAGTCAACGACTCATTTCTAGAGTTTTTTGGGGTACTAGCATTTGTATGAAAGATTACTTATGGGTATCGTATTGCGGACGGCGCCATTATATTGTACAGCATATAGACAAATATCCAACATAAACCAACTAAATCACTACATGTTACGCAGCTGGTTCACGTCTGCAATGATGTTTCTTTTCCTAAACGCCGGCATACTGTCGTCACCTTCCCGCCCAAAGTTGACTTGTTGCTCGAGTGCTGGCACCCGCAGCGCCCAAGCAGGACAGCTCTCCAGTGGTTTGTTTGCTTCTTGCGCAAGAGCACGATAATCAATCTCGTGCAGCTCCACCCCACGTCGTAGTCCTAGCTCGATTTTAAAGTTGAAGGCGTCTACGAGCTCCTCCACCAGTGACGCCAGCAGCGCATACCGCACTGGGTCCGGATCCTGGGGGTCTGGGATATCACGTATGGGCCAATCGCCGTGCCTCCAAAAGTATGCCGATTCGAGCATGATTTCGCCGTGCTCTTGCGCACAGGTTGAGACACAGAGACGATATAACGAACGTATTGATGTGTCACGAACAGTGAAGAGCCAGATTGAGCGAAGTTGGTGGTAGTGCCCGTCGCGATACAAGTATTCTAACCCTATCTCTGGGTGCGCGAGAATCTCAAGGGGGAGGGGAGATGGTGGGAGAGCATAGTGAAGACGGTAAGGAGGCCATATGAGGTTGAACGCGACTTTAAAGGGGCGGTGTGCTCTAAGCAATCGGTAATTGTGCTTGATCAGATGTGTGAGATAAGATTTTTAATCATTCGACACTCACCGTGATATCCTTCGAAAAGGGTCGGACACCTGGTAGTACAAGTTATCTAGCAGTCCAAACGGGCCAAATATACGCTGAAAAAAGACCCGAATGCGACCGCTCATTGCAGGATCGGTGTCGTAGGGTGAACAGGTGAGCAAGCAGAGATGGGTTGAATGTGACAGCGGGTTGTGAATGCGCCCAGATCTTATCACACTCCGTCGATAGTAGGTTGCAGGGCAAGCCTACACGGTGCCCTCCACGACGTGGTGGTGGACATGAAGAAAGAGTCGGCTTGTGAACCTAAAGACGTCACGCATCCCAAAAGCCTAATTCGCGACAAATCTGGCCTCTAACGTGGTCAAACAGGCTCACTCTCCAGCGCATGTCAAGATCAAGCAAGGGCAACCTGGACTTCGCTAATTGAATGCACAGGCAATCTGTGTGGGTGGGGAGGAAGCTGTACTTGCCGCGCGATGGCACGGGACTCGATACGTGCTTTTGGTTTCCCGCACTAGCGTTGCACGGATAAGGCCAAGCACGAGTGTCCTTCCGGCCCGATGGAGGTCCGCTTGCGCGCGTGGACGAGGTTGTGGGTAGTCAGGCCAGTCGCTGAGTCAGCAGCCTTGGTCGCTCGCACCGCTTCCCTCTGCTGCGGGACAATAGTGTTTCGCGCGTCTTTGCTGTCTGGATGGCGCATTGCGGAAAAATCCATGCCGATTCCCTTACAAAGGTACGCGGCGGGCACTAAATTGAACCGATCAACTCTGGGATATGGCGATACATCATCGGGTTCAAAGGATTCCGCACCAAGGAGACGCCCTCGGAACCTGCAGGAAATATGCAGTCCCGAGTTTTGTTGTTCCAGCTGTGCCTATCCGGCTGTGTTTATTATTCTTGCCTCGGCTCGTACATCCCCCCCACCCCCCGACGATCACCCAGCTGGACTGACTCTCGACCTACCCAACCCAGTCTACGCCTCCTATCTACTCTGCCTTCTAGGGCTTTTGCCTTTTGCTTCGCGAATCTGAACTGAGTTCTTATGGCCACTGTGTACCGTCCAAATGGCGTTGCGTCCGCATCTGATAGCCAGCCGAGCTTGAACGTGAGTCGGACGTTTATTCAGGTAACCCCTATACTAGTACTAACCTGCCATTCCCAAAGTCATTTAGCTCTGGCTCTTCCTCAAGCACACTCTATTCATCGGCATCGTGTTCCTCAGCCAACCATTACCCTGCGTGCCCCAGGTGCGAATCTTATCCATATCGCTACGAGGCAGATGCAAGTACCCTCAGCAATACACTTTTAGTCTTTGGCTAACCCGCTCCCTGCTAGTGCTCTCCAGACGGTCGGCGCCCCCTGCGGCGAGACACTCATGTGACGTCGCCACCGGGCCAGCCTCTGCGCGGACGCTGGGAAGTCGACACAAGTGGGACCTCTTTGAAATCGGCTCCTGCGCAATCCCACAAGGCACTCAAGGTTCTCTGTGGCGAAGGGGCCGACTTGCAGCTGGAAACCCGGGACAAGGCTCCGCTTGAGGCTCGCATCCAGATTACCGGTCGCGGGTGGACCCACCCGCAAATAGAGGCAGTTACCGAGTACGGCGATGGTATTATCGAAATGGTTAGGATGCTCCAACCGCATGTTTGACGAGGCCGACATGACTAACAAGCATGTCGCAGGCTCGGCATGGCTCCCAGCGATTCCGCCTCGCCGCACGGACCCTCGGCGGCAGTATGATCGTCCGAATACCTGCCGATTTTTCTGGCAAGATCGTGGCGACTTCACCGGGCTCTGTGACGTTATCTCCAAACGCTGCAAGGCTCCTGTCCGGTCCTCGAACCACTACGGTCAGTGCCGACGGCTCTGTTGTGGAATATTCGACGGGGTCGGACGATGTAGGCGGGAAGCCCCCACGGTTCACCGATTTTGTGCGCGTTTCTCCGGGAGAGGGATCTGTCCGGGTGCTCGTGGGTGATGAGGGGCTGATTCGCGCAAATGGGCTGGTCGCCGGTGTGTTGGGCGCGAAACAGTGGGCAGAGGATGAAATGACCAGGCGCCGTTCGAGTTCACGTCGTCCTTGATTTGATGCGATTTGTTATTTTTTTTTGCTGCCGTTCGTTGGTCGTGTGGGACGTTTCGGGATACTCGTGTTGTACACTTAGCCTTTCGTTTTCTTACGTTTGGATTATCTTTGTTGTGGATAGTTCGTGTGTACTTATTTCTTTGTTATTTTCCGTAGAACGGATTTCAATGTACATGTATGCGTGGTTTATAAAGAGGTTTGTGAACTGGGTATTGTTAAGCGGTAGACGCGTGGGCCTGCCTTGTACGCTGGCACCATCTTGGGTGCATCGAAACGCGGAAGCTCAATAGCAAGGATTAGACCTAGGAAGAGAAAGCACCCGTAATGAACCAGAGAAATGAGATAGGACCGGGGATAATGTTGGCTAATGTTGGTTTGCCAAGCGGATAACCCGAAACGAAAACGGGAGGTTCAATCAATGGTAACGACCACCTTGCCCTTGGCTCGGTGGCTGCGAATTCGGTCATACGCGGCAAGAACGTCATTGAACGAATAGACCGAGTCCACGAGTGGTTTGAGTTGGCCTAGCGATCCTATTCAGTTTGTGCCAACAAAATGCATTGATGCAGGGGCATACCCTTGTTGACCAGCTCAACGAGCGCGTCAAGGCTTGCCTTCTTATCACTCGTATGGATGATGATCCTACAAAATTGTTACTTCCTATTGGCTGGGACTTAACCTCAGCCCACTCACTGATGCTGCCTGGGTACCCCGCCTAGCCAACGAGGCCAAAGGCTGGTTTGGATCATGCCCCAGAGTGTACCCGGAAACTCGCCGAATTTCTCCATGCTCGGTCCGACACTCGCAAACTTTCCATTGGGCGCAAGATATGCGGGGCTGCGTAAGAACAGCCGAGGGGTGTTGCCGATACTGTCGAGTATGCCGTGGAACTTGGGCGTAGGTGGGTTGGAGGAGAAGTACACGTGAGGCGTGTGAGCAGCGTAGTCGATGACCTATGCGATACAGTTATTGAATTGAGTAGGTTTCGACATGTGTTTTGATAGCCTACCTCATCAGCACCCAAGCTTTTGACAAGTTCAGCGTTGCTTGCAGAGCATGTGCTCGTGACGGTACACCCATGTGCCTTGGCAATCTGGATAGCAAAACTCCCGACGCTAGATGACCCTCCGGTAATAAGGATATGCTGGCCGCTTTCGATCTCAAGGATGTTGAAGAGCGCTTGATGAGCGGTGATCCCAGCAAGGGCAAGTCCTGCAGCTTGGGTTGCGACGAGCGAAGGGGGTCGAAGTACGATCATGCCCGTTGGGATAGATATGTATTCGGCGAGTGCGCCTTGTCCACTTTTCTGTTGGAGGGCTAGGTAGCGCCAGCTGAGTCGTTTTCTCTCGAATCGAATGGATATGAACACTCACGAACAGGTATGATCCCCAGAACCGCATCCCCTACTTTGTAATCGGACGATCCAGCGTCGACGATCACCCCAGTAAAATCGTGTTCAGCGACATGTGGGCGGCGGGCGATCAAGTTGGGCAGGAAAGCCATAAGTTTATATCCCCTAGCGTACCGTGATGTGAGTGGAGTATGTTATGTTTCTCAGAGAACTTACACGGGGTTCAGAGCCGCTGCCTATGAATAATCAATAGTAATATACAAGGATACCTCGCTCGATGCTCACCTCGATTTTGACCAACACCTCTCCTTCTCTGACTCTGGGAACAGGAAATGTTTGTGAGGCTAGTGCCCTTTCCGGCAGTCCTCGTCTGACGACTCTCCATCCCTTCTGCATCTCTGGGACGTCCGCCATGGTGGCGGTGGTGGTTGGTCAAGGGCAGCCGGCGCTTATGTGACCGGGGCAGTGATCGGCAGACCGGCTCTGAGATGACGCGGCGCGACTTGCGGCGCGACTCCACAGCCTTCCCGATTGCTCGTATATAACCAATCGACTGGGGTTCATGTCCTCTCACCTTCCTCCCCCCTCAGTAACGAGCCAGAGAATCCCACAAAGTCACTCACTGACCTGGTAGGCTGTCATGTTCGCCTCGAGAGGCCTACATGTCATGTCCCGCCTGCTCTCTGGTGCGTCTTGAACACGAATCCCATTGGTTTTGGTGCTAACTGGACGATTAGGGGTGCGGTTTGAGCTACCCGGAGGAGCAGCGCGAGGAGTTCGTTTGAAGTCTCAGTTCCCATCTAAAACCAACCCCATCGAACTCATTCGTAATTTGCCGAACCATATCGTCGCC
>WSLN01000067.1:0-35580 GCA_019677355.1 Ceratobasidium sp. 370
TGCTCTTGGGTTGCGTTCTCGTTTTCTGGGGTTTCAAGGCTTTTGAAGCTACGTGCACGCCATTTGGCAGCCTCGGCTGGTGACACTAAAATGACAATCTAAATAAGTAATTAAGATTATTGGCTGAACCTAGGACATTACCTCGTTCCACCTCGTCAGACATAGCAGCCAGGGCGTCGTCCAAAGCTCGATCGATTGCTGGATGGAAGCGATCAAAAATCTTTCTACAAAGATGCTTGCAGAGCAGCGAGCGTGTCGCATAGTCAAGGAAGTCTTCGATCGGCATCCCCCTTCCGTCCGACGAAACGACTAGCGACGACCTCCCTTCGACGTGTCCGAGCAGCGCCTTCAGATCGGGTAGGTGGCGAGCATCTAGAGTAGTCACATTACTAGTTTCTTTGCCGAAGACCCCCGCTGAATAAGTGTCGACCATGTATTGTGAGATCGAACGGCTGAGGTCATCAATGCTGCGGTTCAGGTCCTTCAGGGTTTGGACGATGTCGCCTTGCTCGATGTTCTCGTGTAGCTGGAGTTGGGAGCGTAGCGAGACGTACTCCTTCTGTGTTTGTTGGAGTTGTTGGCTAAGCGCCAGCGCCTGCTGCTCGACCTGCTTGTGAGCGCGAGAAAGTTCCGATATCTCGTAGTCTTTCTCCTCCAACTTGGTCTCGAGTGACTGGATAGTCTTCTCGCAAGAGCTCCCTTCGTGATACCCTAGTTGCGCCTTGATTTGCTTCCCGAGAGCGGCCCGGGGATTCTGAATATACTCTTCTTGGATGCGAAGTAAGATGGGATCGTGAGAGGCGTGGGACGCCAATATACTGTCAATGTTGCCTTTGCGCAGCGGCGAAGCTATGAACTGGGCACCCTTGGCTTCTGCCGCACGGAAGTAGCTTGCACGAAATAACCCTTGCGCGGCAGAGGTAGGCGCCTGTGTGATAGGTTTCTCCGGCACCACCATGATAGTGAGTCGTGATAGGCCAGAGTCGCCAAGGAAGACATTGAAGAGTACGCCTAGGTTCTGCTTAAGTGATCTGCTTTCCGGTGCGTCGCTAGCACGATGGATGTACACAATGCTTGTAATGCCAACATTAACCCTTGTCCTGAACATCCATTAGCTAGATGGTAGTATACTGGTTCGGACGTGAAAACCTACTCATCCAATAAATACTTGGCAAGTTTCGCGAAGGCATTGTAATTGGTGATCGCGAGGTTATCGAAACCAGGTGTGTCAATGAGTTCGAATTCTTTCCCGGCCATCGTAACGTATCGGGCAGCAACATTTGTGGTAGGTTCAATTGGTGCACTATCTTCAGTTTGTCCCCTATGCAGGCAAGCGGTCTCGATGAACTGCGATTCGCATAATTAAAACCAGTCCGTGTATACAGAAGTAGCTATACGTACAGTAGTTTTTCCGGATCCAGAACGACCGAGGAGGCTAATGCAGACGAAACATCTCGTAAATGACACTCGGCACCACAAACGTGGTATGCTCACAGCACGGTGGCGGTTCTCGCAACTGGGTCTCCTTGGTCGTGTGCTGGCTCCTGAGCGAGCTGACTGGATTCGGCTGGCGGACTAGATTCGACCATTGGGCTTATCGAGTGAGGCGGGCCCGGCAGGCAGATTCTCGTGGTTGAAAGGTGGCTAACCCGGCCACGTGATGCTTTATGCACAGCAAATACGCGCCCATTGTTGATCCGTGCTCTTGATCGGTTTGGTGCAGGTTTTGATTTCAGTGTGCATTTTGCTTTCGCAGTACAAACTTATAGCGCATATACACGAGCGATATTCATAGCTTGTTGGAGTTACGCCGACTGATGCGGAGTCACGGTACACCTATGGATCAGACTTGCAGCACGTTCTTCCTGGGACTTTTCAGCGCCAAATTGCATTGTTCATGAATAGCAACCAGAAGATTACGAGCGGACCGTACAGTCTCCAGTCTAACGCTACTTCCCTTGCCGCGAGCATAGCCAGGGCACAACGACTTGATGGATTAAATGGGGTTGTCTGGGACGACGGTCACCTTGCCCTTACGAGTAGTTCCCTACACGAAGTCGTTAATACATCCCCGAATGGTTAAGTGGATTGTTCCTTACATCTTCCTCCCACTCCAAGTATGCTTCCAATTCAGTCCCCCCGAAGCGGATGCAGATATCGAAATCTAGGATCCAGTATATCTTCCCTCGCAAACCAATGGCAGGTCGGAGAGCACCACTGAGGTTTGCTAGGTTAGCGGTAATAGTACAAGACTTCTGGAAACCGTGCTGATATCCCCCTTTGCTTTTGGTCAGTACGTGAGATGGGATCAAGTTCTGGGGATGGACCTTTTTTAGTTCTAGCCCATTTTGGCTGCCCGGGTTGTGAGAAGGAAAGAAGAGTAACTTCAAAATCGTCCAAGTCCGGATATGGGGATGAGGATGGAGAAGAGAAAGTACGCCGATTCACCGCATCGGCATCAATGACGATATCCTGCAAGTATGCTGGCACCCTGAGTATCCACAAACCACAACAACACGCACCTTTGCAACTATCTGCGCCCAAACTCCATTAACCCTCTCCTCGCCCGAAGGGCACATATAGACCTGACGCCCCCGGAATTCCACAGACGTGGGATCATTTGGAACAGCAACTTCGATACCAAATGACAAGCGAGGCGCGCGGCCAACAACACTGCTGATGGCGTTCCAAATCACTGCACCTTCAGCGACCGCTTTGGACCTTTATAGCAATAAATGGCGCCAATCAGTATCCGCTGCCCAGACTGAAGAAAATGTGACCTACGTGGAATCGTTTGTAAGGGTTACCTGGCACCCCTGAGGCTCATACCGATTCTTGAAGGCTTGTCGGAGGAAGGGACTATCTCCAAATCCGCCAACAAGTAGCATGTACTAAGGGCCACCGGAGTGTAAGAAAACAAAAGCAGAGGCAGGTTGTTAATTAGACGCTCTGCGTACCGAAACTTCCGCCCCTTTGATTTGCTGGTCTACACTCGTAGTAATCTCGTTGACACAAATGTCAAAGAATGACTTGATAACCGGTCTATGTGACTCGTCAGGAAAGAATTTTATATCGATCGGCAATTATGGCTCACCCGGGTAGTGTCATCCTGCCACGGCGGGTCCTAATTGATGGGTTATTGAAACGTGTACCAGCAATCTCAATAGCTTTTTCTTCTGCTGTGTCGCGGAAGGTTCGTTTTGCGACCATCTCGAAGTCCTTGACACCTCGCGTTGTGTACTCTTCAACGTCCTCGGCGTTCACGGCACCATCTTTCTTTGGTGCATCCTTCTTGGACTCATCCGTTAAAACCCTCTTAAAATATTCCCTGGCTGCAGCATCGACATAAATTGCGCCCGCTTGAACACCTATCATACGTGGCTAATCAATTGCTACTCTAATCCCGGGCAAACACCGATGACTCACAGGCCGAGGCTCGAGCCTCTTCTAGTTTCAACATCGGACGGACTGCAACGACTGAGTAGACAGTTGTGTCTACGGTCGATCCTCCTGCGTCACACACGGCAAACTTTGTGCCAACCTGGATACCAATCCGTAGTATCGTAAACCCGACGAGAGTATTCGGTGCGTACCTGGAGACAACTACCGAGGTTTGTACGGTTGATGCAGAAATGCACTGACGCCTCCGCCTCGGTCACAAACCGAACTTTGTAAGAAAAAGCAGCAGAGGCAAGGCCCGCATCAACGGCGGCGTCTCGAAGGAATGTCTGTTCGCGTATACCCCACCCGTTGGGGTGAGCAATAATAACCTCCATCTGAGAATGATAGTTTTCCCAGATCACGGGCCCGTCAACCACTCGTTCTTGGAAAAATGACCGAGTGTGCCCGAGGAGGTACCTCATAAAATCTGAATATATCCGTCGAAGCGGTACACCAGCGGGTAGACCTAGAAAACTTTGGAACTAGAATCAAATGCCATTACTCAACTCGTATAACCTACCGTCCAACTTGAGCTTATGCTTAGCCTTCATGTCGCCGGGATGTAGATGTAGCTTGAAATGTTTGGCAAGCTGCCAACCTTGATCCTCGGCATCCTCTTCGGCCTGGTGCGACAGAGCTTCAGCACCGAACGAAACAGCCTGGTTCATATACGTTAACGCCTGCTCGTCGGTCGTTGCAGACGATGAAATGTTACCTTCCCATTACGGTCGTACCACACCAGCGTAGGAAATTTACTTTGCATGTTCGCAGCTTCTTGTCCTGGCCAGTGAGTAACGCGGTGAACCTCCTGCTTTCCACCTTTAGGGCGGTTGAATAAGCCAGCAATCTCTGAAGCAAGACCTGGCATAAACTCGAACCTTGCTGGAGGAACGCAAACGCGACGCCACTTTGGGTCGTCCCAATATCTATCCCAATCACGATTTTGCTCTCGCCTTCCCATATTCCCTCGAATGGTTTTGGAACCGCGTTGACTGACCCATTTGGCAGAGACATGACTCCAACTGTACTATATAAAGCAACTCAGACGACGCTGATCAACGAATATAGCATTCAGCCTATCTCACCTATAATATGACGCGAAACGATCGATGTGTCGAAAACGTTCCGCTGGTTGTGGCGGTTGAAGCGTTGGGACAACCTCGTGGCCGAATAGCCACCGACATTGTTTGGCTATCATCACGTAATACTTATTTGTAGTTGCGAGGCTTTATGTAAACAGCAAACAGTTGCCCGCTAATTAACAGCCAAGTTCACGACTAGAAACTGCGTAGAATGTGGGTCAAATATCGAGATTGTCTCCGACCCAATCCATTCCCTGAGTTCATCTACTGGGTATTTCGTGGGGTTTCCGTGACTCGGGTCTCGCAAGGCTCACACCTGAACCTGAAGTTTGGCCACCTTAAGACACTCTATCGCGGGGGCACGAGTTAAGTCCATAATTCGACAAACCTAGAGACTCAGGCCATTGATATGTACCGCGTAACTTGTAAATTGGTTCGAGAGCCATCAATCGTGGCACATGATCCTCGCCCGAGATGGCCCAAATTAGACAAGCCATTCATTGGCATCCGTATCATTTGCAACAAATCAACCATACATTTGACCTCAGAAGTAGTCTGCGAGCAAACCCCGTTTATGAATTCAGATCATTTGCTCCGGTATGATAGTAGCCTCTCCTTTGCGAGTGGCACCCTTGTCATGGTCGTCAGCATATCATCGAGTAGAGCGAAACGGGGCTTACGTTCTCTTCCCACTCCAAGTAGGCCCCCCATTCAGTCCCACCAAAACGAATGCAAACCTCAAACGTCAAAACCCAGTACGTGCCCCCTCGCAAGCTTGTTCGAGGCTCCAGGGCGCCGCTAAGTTTCTTCAGGTCCGCGCTGATCGTGCAGCATTTCTGGAAGCCACGTAATAGTTTGTCTTTTTAGGAGTTAGCCCGTGGCAAAGCCGATTAGAAAACTGCGAGAAACAATCACCTTCCTTGTCCATCATCCAGTACTGATCCCCTTCATGGGAGTGCAAGTACACGGTTAATTGATAATCACTTAAGGTTGGGTTTGGAGACGAATAGTATTGCCAAAACCTTTTTCGGGTGATTGCTTCGACGTCAAGTGCAATCCCCTGTAGCTCTCGTAAGTAGCCTTGTTAATAATGCAGAGCCGGGTACTTGCCTTGTTTACTATCTGCGCCCAGCCTCCTTTTACCCTAGTATGGCCCGAAGGACAAATGTACGTCTTACGGCCTTGGCACTCGAAGGACGCGGAGTCATAGAGTTGGTGAACTTCGATGCCAAATGATGCGCGGGGTGCACGGCCGACAACGCTGCTAGTGAGACTCCATATCACTGCACCATCAGCGACCGCTTTGGAACTATGCCGCCCAAGGCAGATGAGTTAAAACAACCTTTGTGGGAGCCTTGATAAGATGACCTACGTTGAATCATTTGTAAGCGTTACCTGACACCCTTGTGGCTCATACCGCCTCTTGAACTCTTGCCGGAGGTACGGGCTGTCTCCAAATCCCCCCACGAGTAGTATGTACTAGATTTGAGCCAGAGACGAGGACATGAATATATGCGATTAAACTTGAATATCAATCGTGCCACATACCGAAGGTGATATCTCTTCCGTCTGTTGATCGACGCTGGCTGTAATCTCGTCAAGACAAACGTCAAAGAATGATTTCACAATCGGTCTGCAGCACTTTCGATTAAATCTCCAGGGGAGGGAAGGTTAAATCATTGATGCCACTCACCCAGGTATAGTCATTCTCCCACGACGGGCCCTGATTGATGAATTGCTGAAGCGCGGGCCAGCTATTTCAACTACGCAGTCTTCTGTCTCGTCCCGAAAGTTTCGTTTCGAAACCTTTTCAAAGTCCTTGACACCTCGAGCAGTGTAGTCTTGGATATCCTCTCGACTCAGCGATATATTCCTCAGGACCGTTTGGAAGTATTTCTCAGCCGCAGCATCGACGAATATCGCCCCTGCCTGAACGCCTAGGGTACCAAGAGGTCACTCAAAGGTTATTTGAGTTTGGCTCGAGCATCATCGACTCACAAGCAGAGGCTCGATCCTCCTCCAATTTCAGCATCGGACGACCCGCGATAACCGAGTATATCGTTGTATCTACAGTTGAACCCCCAGCATCACATACGGCAAATTTCATGCCAGCCTGCACATGAAGCTATCAGTAAGATCAAGGCGTTTGTATAGGGTTGCTGCGTACCTGAAGCCGAGCCCCGAGGTTAGTGTGATGGATGCAGAAATGCACCGATGCTTCTGCCTCGGTCACAAACCGGATTTTGTGAGGCGAAGAAGCCGGAACAAACCCGGCATCGATAGCCGCAGCACGCAGGAACGTCTGCTCACGTATGCCCCACCCGTTAGGATGCGCAATCACGAATTCCATTTTAGAACGATAATTCCCCCATATCAGCGAGCCATCGACTACCCGACCTTCAAAGAAAGTCCGGGTATGTTCAAGCAGGTAGCCCAAGAAGTCTGAATATATCTGTTGAAGAGGTACACCGTAAGGCAGAGCTGGATGAAATGCTGAATAAGCGGCGTTTGGTGGCGTTTCTAGACAGTCGGTGGCTCACCATCAAGTTTAAGATCATGCTTGGCTTTCATGTCGTCGGGATGCAGATGCAGCTTGAAGTGTTTGGCTAGTTGCCAGTCGTTATCTTCAGCCTCCTCTTTAACCTTGTGCGACAGGGCTTCGGCACCAAACGAAACAGCCTGAAGCGATACGAGGGTTGTCAGTTGACCCGGTTCATAGAAAGTGCATGCTACCTTGTTGTCAACATCGTACCAAACCAGCGTAGGTATTTTACTTTGCTGGTTTTGAGCCTCCTGTCCCGGCCATCGAGTAACGCGATGGATAGCTTGCTCTACGCCTTTACGGTTTGGAGGCATAAGCATCGCAGACAAATAAACGCGTTTAGAGGCAAACCTTTCTGGAGGAAAGCAAAGGCGACTCCACTCTGGGTTGTCCCAATGTCAATTCCGACTACGATTTTGCTCTCCCCTTCCCATGCACCATGCAGTGGTTTGGGGACAGCATTGACCGATTCATTGAAGATCGACATGTGCCAAGATGTGACCTACAATGAAGGGGGTCTATTTAATAGGTAGTAGGTGTATTCAGTTTTCAGTATTACTAAGTTTGTAGGTGTAAGTTATGTGCGAAAAGCTTGATGGTGGTGAACGTCTGTGCTGAATTGTGGCTGTTGAGCGCTTGCCGCGGATCTCGCCTCGTGGCTCTCACAAATGATCACGTGATGGATTGCATTATCGCGGCGAGTGGTGGGTTAAAAGGGGGGCTCTAGTTTTACACAGCTTTGGAGCACGTCGCTATCAATTGATAGAATCCTTGGTTTGCTGCTCGTCAACTCAACAGGGTGTGATGCTACGCAGGACCGTGTAGTTCTCATTTAGGGTTGATACGGAGCCATTCTCCGGTCAGATGGATAATACGAAGCATGCTATTTGTGGGTAGGTATATAAAATGGATCCATACACCGCCAAATGGTCGCACAGCGCTCAAATGGCGGAATAATTTAGATTGTGGGCCTCAAGCGTTACTCAGAGGGTGAATCAATACCTGCTAGGCTATATGTAAGTATCAAAGGGACACCATAGGAGATGATTTTAGCCCAACACACCTGCCAAATCACCTATACAAGCTCGTCCCAGCTACTGTGGCCTTGCACACTACCGTTACCTCGGGAGATTTCCCACCACCCACTGCGCGAGAAGACAGCAAGCCAAGACCGAGCGTCCCCAGGATAAACTTTGGTTGGGGTTTACGCGGATCTGACTCGAACTCGCTCATCAGGCTAGGGTCGAAACGGTGCATAGGGGCGTAATAAGTCGGATAGAAGTCACCAAGTATGATCACTTCTCCTTTTAGCGTCGAGTTCCAGTCCCATGCCATCCTAAACAATCGTATGAGACGGTCCAAGTGCTGATGGTCGAGCCTAACCCCCGACGCTTGTCCAAAGAAGTATGTTAACAGTGGCGTCAAGTTTCTGTCAACAAACTCTCGGACGATGAGGCCGACGTGCTGTGCAACCGCGTCCGGACCTTCAGGCTTGAAGATGCTCTTGAAACAATTGGCCCGCCACTTTGCAGCTACGGCTTGTGGTTCTAGAATAGCAACCATAGCGGTTAGCGCGCAGCTCTGAAACATTGCAACAACAAACCTACCACGCTGTTGTACATCATCATACATAGCAGCCACAACATCATTCTTGGACGAGTCAACTGCGGGATGGAATGGACTGAAAATTCTCCCGCAGAGGTGTTTGCAAAACAGGGTGCGTATTGCATAATCGAGAAAGTCTTCGACAGGCATGCCAACGTCATTCGAGGCAGCGACAAGTGACGGTCGCCCGTTAATATGGCCGAGTAACGTTTTGAGTTCAGGCAAGTGGTGCGCGTCCAAGGCAGTCACAACGCTGGGCTCTTTGCCGAAGACCTTTTGTACGTAGTTGTCGGACAGATACTCCGAGACTAGACGGCCGATATCGTCGACCTCTCGGTTGAGGTCTTTCAGCGTCTGGACGATGCTACTTTGCTCCGTATTTTCTTGGAGCTGAAGCTGGGATCGTAGAGATCCATACTCGCCTTGAATCCGTTGAAGCTGTTGGCGAAGCCGGACAGACTCTTCTTGACTTGTCGCAAGTTGTCGCTTAGTTTGTTTGTAAGCACGAGAACAGTCCGCGAGCTGCGATTCCGTCCTCTTCAGCGTCTCTTGAAGCGAGCGCAACTCTTCAGCGTGGCCTTCGTGGAGCTGGAGCTGAGACACTAGGGTATCGTACTCGTTCCGGCCTTGTCGGAGAGTCTGGCGAAGTTCTTGTATCTCCGCTTGATATTTCGCGAGTTTTTGCTTGGTTTGTTCGTGCGCACCAGACGACTCTAGAGCCTCGGATTCCTTCTCCTTGAGTGCTGCTTCTAGCGATCGTATTTGCTCCGTATATGAAGCCAGCTGCAGTCTAACCTGTTCGTCCACACACAGCTTCACGGAGTCAGCGTCGTGATAGCCCAATCGTTCTTGAATCCGAGTTACGATAGGAACCTGTGGATCGCGGATGCCCTCCAGTTGCACACGGAGTAGCACAGGAGGTTGCGAAGTGTATGATATCAAGATATCGTCCATGTGCCTTTGGTCCAGTGGGGCTTCCACAATCTTGGCACCCTTGCGTTGAGCCGTGCGGAAGATGTCATGTCGTGACACCTCCCGCGCAGACGCGGACTTATGCGCGCCAGACCCTCCGGGGACTACCATAATCGTGAGTCGCGGAAGACCAGAGTCGCCGAGAAAAACTTCGGAAAGTACGTCCACGTTTTGCGCAAGCGCCCTGCTTTCGAGTGGGTCTCCCGCACGATGTATGTATATTACACCTGCAATGCCGACTCGGATCCTCCCGCTGCACATTCGTCACTCAGCTAATCCCACGTTCGTTCGAACATGTCAACTCACCTGTGCAACAGGTAGTCGCCAAGCTTTGCAAACGCTTCGAGGTTACTCAGAGCAAGGCTATCAAACCCGGGTGTGTCGATTAACTTGAACCTCTTTTTGGAAAAGGTGATATTCCGGGAGTTAACATCGACCGTCCTTGTTATTGATGCACCGTCGACGCGCCCTCGTTTTGAACAGGTGGTCTCGACGAACTAGGATTTGTACAGTTAGAATAGGAGTGTCAATCCGATAGGCGAATAAAGCGTACGAATGTCTTTCCGGACCCAGAACGGCCCAAGAGGCTAATGTGGTCTAAACCCTCTTGAGACTGTGAAGAGACGCATCTTCACTCACAGAATTACAACGCTTTTGTGCGAAAAATCTTGCTGGATTGGCCCTGTAGCTCCCATCTGGTCCTTCGTAGGTTGATGTAACTCTGCTGGTGGTGTAAGTTCGCCGACCTGGGATGGCCCAATGGCCTGTGGTCGGGGCGTATTGTCCGTGAGTGATAGTCTCCTGAGTTTCTTTGTTATATAGTTCATCGCCTTGTTTGTTCAGGGGACGTAGGGAGGTGGCGGGTTGCCACGTGATGCTTAACCCGTTGTTTTGGCGTGGGCACCTTGATCATTTTGTCATCGATATTTCCATTTCGGGCTGTCGCTATCTGTACCAGCCAAGGAGGCACACATGTGCAACACATTCCGATTGGGTAAGCTGTGCAACAAGTCACATATGTTGGGCCAAGGAAACGACTTCGCGAGGTAGATTCTCATTTCTCCACTGCGTGCCCACATGCGAGCCACTTGAGGACTCGAGCGGATGTTCGTCGTTGTTTCAGATGCGACCACCCAGTCGATGGGGTAAGAAACTGTTGCCTATTCTCCTTATTTTACATAACATCCAACCATCATCCTTTCCCAAAGCAGCATGCACGAATAGGCTTCGTCCACCTCATTAAACAAGCTCCCCAGGTATGATGGTCGCTTCCCCTGTGCGAGTAGCACCCTAGGAGTGGACGTCAGCTTAGATGAGGTAGATTGAAATATCACTTACGTCCTCTTCCCACTCCAAGTAAGCCCCCCACTCAGTACCGCCGAAGCGTATACAGACATCAAAGGACAAACGCCAGTACATATCCCCTTGAATACCAATTCGAGGTTCCAACGCGCCGCTAAGCCCTTTCAAGTCTGCAGTAATGGTACAAGACTCTTGGAAACCCTCCAGAAATTCGTCTATCGGCGATTATCAGTGTGTAATCAAAAGGCAAGGCTAGCATTGCAACAACCTTCTTTGTTCTTCGCCCAGGTTGGATTGCCATCCTTAGAGCACGAGAGGAGGGTTACTTGAAAGTTTCCGAGATCTGGATGTGGAGATGAGTATTCCCTAGAAAAAGCCTCCCGGCTTATTGCTTCCACGTCGAGTGTAATTCCCTAAAACGTTCGTTGGCATCTCTTGTCGTATTTAACTCAACGGTACTCACCTTGGCCACTATCTGAGACCAACCTCCGTCGACCTTTATCTGGCCGGCTGGACATGCATAGGTCCTGCGACCTTGAAACTGGGGGGACGAAGGGTTGTATCGCCTAGTGACTTCGACTCCATACGAATAGCGAGGCGCACGCCCTACAACGCTGCAAATGGCACCCCAGATCACTGCGCCATCAGCGACTGCTTTGGAGCTTAGTAACAAGACATGCAAGTGAGCCGAATAGATGCGATATCAAATATAGCATGGAGGCGTACGTAGAATCGTTTGCAAGGGTCACTTGGCATCCTAGGGGGTCGTATCGCCGCTTGAATTCTTGCCGGAGGTATGGACTCTCGCCGAAGCCCCCAACAAGCAGCATGTGCTGGACACGGAAAACGTAAACTTGCGAACTATCAAATATTAGGTTCACCCCGTACCGAAACGTCAAGCCCTTCCAGTTGCTGGTCGACACTCGTGGTGGTCTCGCCCACACAAATATCGAAAAATGATTTAACGATCCCCCTAAAGCAGTTTGTAAGTGTGAGAAACGCGCGTCAGCTAACACTCACCCAGCAATGGTCATCCTACCCCGGCGAGTCTTAATCGCCGTGTTGGTGAAATGTGGTCCAGTAATCTCAATCATCTTATCCTCTGTGGCATCGCGGAAGTTCCGTTTTGCAACACTTTCAAAATCCTTGACGCCTCGGGCAGTATAATCTTGTATGTCTTCTTGGTCGAGTGATGCACTCGTCAATGCGGTTTGAATGTATTTTTCAGCTGCAGCATCAACAAATATAGCCCCAGCTTGGACACCTGTGATACATAGATTAAGCGCTTAGATTCAACCAAGCTGTAGAGGACTCACACGCCGAGGCTCGAGCCTCCTCCAGTTTCAGCATCGGACGAGCGGCAATAACGTAGTACACCGTTGTGTCCACGGTTGATCCTCCAGCGTCACACACGGCGAATTTTGTACCCACCTGTATATAACTTGGTCGGTACCGCGAGTACAATAACGTAAAAGGTTCTCGTACCTGAAGGCGGCTACCAAGGTTTGTGTGGTAGATGCAGAAATGGACCGAAGCCTCCGCCTCGGTCACGAATCGAATCCTGTGTGAGGAAGAGGCGGAGGCAAACCCGGCGTCTGTAGCTACAGCTCGCAGGAAGGTCTGTTCGCGTATGCCCCATCCGTTGGGGTGGGCTATAACGACCTCCATCTTAGGCTGATAGTTCTTCCAGATTAGAGATCCATCGACGATTCGATCCTCAAAGAATGATTGAGTGTGCTTGAAAAGATACGTCAAGAAATCTGTGTAAATTTGTCGGAGGGATACGCCATCCGGTAGAGCTAAAGGAGGGGTTGTACTCATTGCCTGATTATTGTACCTTTAACATAGACTTACGGTCAAGCTTGAGGTCGTGTTTGACCTTCATGTCGTTGGGATGCAGATGCAGCTTGAAGTGCTTGGCGAGCTGCCAGTTGTTATCTTCGGCATTCTCTTTAGCCTGATGTGATAAAGCTTCGGCGCCAAAAGAAACGGCCTAGTATAACGAACAACTGCCATTATGTATTGGTTCTGCTTCGGAGTGAAGTTTACGCTACCTTTCCACTGCGGTCATACCAAACAAGAGTGGGGATTTTACTTTGTTGGTTCTGGGCCTCTTGCCCTGGCCATTGTATAACGCGATGGACAGCTTGGTCTACGCCTTCAAACCGTTCCAGACGTAAGCACCAGTGAATCAAGCAGCTTTGAAGCGAACCTTTTTGCAAAAATGCAAATGCGACTCCGCTTTGGGTCGTTCCGATATCAATCCCAATTATAATCTTGCTTTCGCCCTCCCATGCTCCATGAAACGGCTTCGGTACGGCGTTAATCGATCCAGTTAAGGATGCCATGTTGCTTCAATAGACCAGGCAAAGTAAACCAATCACAAAGAATGATATCCTACTTGGGATTAGAGTTGGACCTATTTGGTGGGTATGGGCGGCGACGAGCCTTCGTTGGTGGTGGCTCTTGCAGATCAAAACGCCTCAAGGCAGGATAGCCACTCTAGTTTGGTAATGGGCACGTGATGGGGCCGGATCCATGTGGCAAGTGGCGGTTGGAGAGCAACATTTCTTCATTCAGCGCAGCCAGTGTACGTGAATTATATCGGAGGTTTGACTCTAAATTTGAGTCCAAGTCCTTAGTTTGAGTCTAGGATGGCACCTGGCTGGTGTATGCGGAATTATGCCTCCTGCATAGCCGAACACAGTTGGAACGGTAACTTTGAGCGAACATGGCACATTTTAATATCCCGAAACAAACAATATTTTCGATGGGTGGTAGCAGCGTCAATTAGTCAAAAAGGATTATCTGGTACGATACTTGCTTCTCCTGTGCGGGTAACTCCCTATGACATCCACCAGTCAATAAGTCATGCAAAACACTCAATAAACCCACGTTTTCTTTCCACTCCAAGTATGCCTCTAACTCCGTTCCACCAAATCGTAGACAGATCTCCACATACAGCTTCCAGTACATCTTCCCGTGCAGGCCAACCCCAGGTCTTAGAGCACCCTGGAGGTTCGCCAGATTGGCGGTAACGGTGCAGGATTTTTGAAAACCGGTTTGCAGTATGCCTTGATTGCTTGTCAACACGCAATTGAAGAATAAAAGAACGAGGTGTTGACCTTTTTTATTCATGATCCACTTTGGCTGCCCCGATTTTGAGTAGGAGAATAGGGTCACCGTAAAATCGCTCAAGTCGGGATGCGGCGTCGAGTACGCCCAAAAGAACGAACGTCGGTTTACTGCATCGACGTCAATGGTGATATCCTGGAGATTTGGTTAGCACCCCGGGTTACGTTTAGAATATGGGTACTTACTTTTGCTACTATTTGGGACCAAGCTCCAGAAGCCAGCACCTCTCCAGTTGAAGGGCAAGTGAAGATCTCACGTCCTTGGAAGTCGGGAGCCAAAGGGTTGTGTGGTATTTCAGATTCAACTCCAAACGATAAACGGGGTGCACGGCCAACGACACTACTGACAGCATTCCAAATCACCGCACCGCCAGCGACGGCTTTCGACCTGCATGGCAAACAGACATGGATTAGTTATCGTTCCTTGTTGCTTGAACAAGAGCATCGTGCAACCTACGTCGTATCGTTTGCAAGAGTCACTTCGCACCCTCGCGTTTCGTATTTGTGCTTAAACTGTTGCCGAAGAAATGGGCTGTCCCCGAATCCCCCAACGAGAAGCAGATACTGGGTGAAGATAATGCGGGAAACCGACAACAACTAGGGGCTGTACATACTGAAACTGATGTGCCTTGTATTTGTTCGTCCACGCTTGATGTAATCTCGTTGACGCAAACATCAAAGAACGACTTTACCACCGTTCTGGAAGAAATATGTTGATGCGGAATACCTGTATTAATGGTGGCTTACCCGGATAAAGACATCCTGCCACGGCGAGTCCTAATAGACGGATTGTTGTAACGTGACCCAGCGACTTCGATAGTTGTATCCTCTGCCGGGTCACGGAAACTCCGCTTTGCAACAGCTTCGAAATCTTTGACACCCCGTGCCGTATAATCTTGGATGTCTTCACGGTCTAGTGATGCGTTCGTCAAAACATTCATCAAGTGCTTTTCCGCTGCTGCATCGACAAAGATAGCCCCTGCTTGGACGCCTGTGGCACGGAGACTCAACCCGTAAGCCGCCCTGGTAGTATTGAATTAGTGCTTGTAACTTACAAGCTGAGGCTCGAGTCTCCTTTAGTTTCAGCATGGGACGAGTGGCAACAACGGAGTATACCGTCGTGTCGACCGTTGACCCTCCAGCATCACATACAACAAATTTTGTACCAGCCTGCGTATTGCATCGTTATTATCATACTATAGATAGTGATATAGTGGGTTAAATACCTGAAAACAACTACCAAGGTTTGTGTGATGGATGCAGAAGTGGACCGATGCCTCTGCCTCTGTTACGAACCGGATCCTGTGCGGACAAGCAGGGGGAATATAGCCGGTATCCATAGCTGCCGCCCGAAGGAATGTTTGTTCACGTATGCCCCATCCGTTAGGGTGGGCAATGACTACTTCCATCTTGGATCGATAGTTCTCCCACACAAGAGAACCATCGACTATCCTCTCTTCAAAAAACAAACGCGTGTGCTTAAGAAGATACCCTAAGAAGTCCGAATAGATTCGCTGAAGCGGTATACCGCTAGGTAGAGCTGGAAAATGCTTATGTCACTATTGGATACCTTCTTTACGATAAACTTACGGTCGAGTTTGATATTGTGTTTAGTCTTCATGTCGCTGGGATGCAAGTGTAGCTTGAAATATTTCGCAAGTTGCCAGCCATTGTCTTCGGCCTGCTCTTCAGCTTGGTGTGAAATTGCCTCGGCACCGAATGAAACAGCCTGGCAGCAAAGGTGTCAGTACTCGCCCGTCTATACGCAAACGGAGCACACACCTTTCCACCCTGGTCGTACCACACTACTGTGGGTATTTTGCTCTGCAAGCTTGCAGCTTCCTGTCCTGGCCAGTGAGTAACGCGATGAATCTCCTGGCTCCCACCTTCAACGCGGCCAAACATGTTAATAATCTCCTCAGAATGTCCGATCTGAACACGAACCCTGCTGTAGGAACGCAAAGGCGACCCCACTTTGCGTAGTACCAATATCCATTCCAATAACTATTTTGCTTTCACCCTCCCACGCCCCACGGAACGGCTTCGGGACAGCGTTGATTGACCCGTTGAGCGAGGACATATCACATCAACTTGTAAATAGAACGAATTCTATTAGTCAACAGTAGTATAAAAATGCTTTCTGTCTTACTTGAGTTAGAAAGTTAACTTTTCCGAGAGCTGGCGATGGTAGCGCTAGGCGGATCGTGGCTTTTGGGCACGGTCGATAGCCACCCGCCCAATCTGGAATACGATCACGTGACAACATCACTGAACCCAGGCCAAGATTTCCCGCACTCGAACATTCGACCGCTCAACACGCAAAACCGATCCCAGAAATCACATTTCAGTAGCCAAATGAATCCAAAAGACATTTATATGTTGGTGACAGTCAGCTACTCGTATACATGTTCGGTGACCACAGATGCCTTGCATACATCTACATCATCCAACACGTTCCCTTTATCCTTCGAACGAGATACCATCAAGCCAAACCCGATAGTGCATAAAGCTGTACTAGGCACTTTTTTCGACTTCCTGTCAGGCTCGAAGTCGACCATACGGCTGGGGTCGAACGGCACCCCGCTTTCGTAGACTGTAGGCTGAAAATCTCCTAACACAATAACACTTCCCTTCAAGATGTGGTTCCATTCCCAGGCAAGTGATACGAGCTTTTCGAGTTCTATCTTGTGTAATTCCGCCAGAGATGCGCTTGTCCTTTCGCCAAAAAAGTTGGCAAATAGCACGTTTAGATCCCGGGTCATGATTTTTTCAACGCAGCCGTGAACGTGTTTGGCACGGATCTCGGGGTCGTCGTTATTGGAGAGAGCCAAGAACGAGTTCGCCCTCCACTTGGAAGCAATACTTTGGTGGTCTGTAGTAAACTCATACTCAGCGAGGCCAGCAGACAACAATGAAATGTGGTGGGCTCGCCTTGATGCCGTATTTCCTTGTAAAGGCGACCCATGAATTCATTGCGAGGATCGCCTGCCAAGGTTGGGTGGAATGGGAGGAATATGTTTTCATGGAGGCGTCTGCACAAGATGGACCGTACGCCAAGGTCGAAGAAATCCTCCGTAGGCATGCCGGCTCCGGACGAAGACTCAACCAACGAGGGACTCCCTTCCTGATGGTAAAATTGCACCTTGATCTGAGGCAAGTTCGAAGCCTTCAAAGTAGTCTCGTCGTTGGTATAGGGAGAAACATGGTTATCGACTATATGCTCGGCAATCGATCTTCCAAGGTTTTCGATGCCACGGTTGAGATTTTTCAGAGATTGGACAATTTTGCTTTGTTCCATATTGTCGCTAAGCTGGAGCTCGGAGCGAAGAGATGCATATTCAGACCGAGTCTGCTCGAGCTGATCGCGAAGGAGTTTTGTCTCGACTTCAGATTCGGCCAAGGCGAGCTCGAGATGACGACACCGCTCTGTGGCTTCTGTCAGGTCATTCCCGAGTGAGCGGCTTGAGGCGCGGTCTGCACTTCGATGCGAATGAGGTGAACGCGCCTCGGTGGAGACTAGACCGAGTATTCCCCCGATATATGACCCCAAGTGTCTGATTTCACCGGTTTTCATTCGCCATTGGACCCGAAGAAGCCGGAAATGCAGTGTTGTGTAGCCAAGGAGGAATCCCTGGATACTCCCCGAGTCTAGTGAGAGGTCTACGAGTTGGGCGCCTTTGGAGAGCACCTCGTGAAAGGGGGAGGTATGATTCTGTAGAGCGTGGGTCGAGTCTGCGTTGACGTTCGTCCCACTGTTGTTGGGTACAACCGCAATTTTCAGGTGTGAGAGGTAGCGATCCCCGATAAGATCTCTCAACGCGCTCATATTCTGCTTGAGATGGTTGCAGTCGATGTTGCTGCCCTCTGGATGTAAATACACAACGCCCGTGATTTCATGACCCCTATCATCGTAACTGCAAGAATGTTTATCGAAAGCACTGTCATACTATAACCAGAGGTGCTCACATTTTCATCAGGTAGCGCACAAGTCTGTATAACACATCACGATTGTGGGAGGATGAGGTGGTAAACCCAGGGGTATCGATCAGGCGGACTTCATGCTCTGCTAGGGTAAAAGCTCGGTATCGAAAGCCAGTGGTACATAGCCCCGATCCAGGAGCGGCTACGGGTGCCTGCTCATCGCAAACAGCATTACTCAACTACAAGGCAAGCACGAGTCAGCGCCCACTCCATCGGCACTCCGATATAACACCCAGCTGGACTCACTGAAGTTTTTCCGGCACCGCTGGGCCCAAGAAGTCTCGAAGTGACACATTAGTATTGGAGCAATTAGTGCACGAACCGGGAGATGGTGGACATACAAGATATACACCAGTCTGCCAAATGATCTCTTCTTGGAATATTTCGAGACCGGACTGGAAGGAGCAGGTTGGGTATCTGGTTTTTCCTGATTCGGTTGGGACCCATTGGTATCATCCTGGGGTATGGAATTCGCCGTGAGCATTATGGTGGCTAGGGCAAGGGGTGGTGGCTGACCAGAGAACCCTCACCGTGACAACTGTCACTTCGAGCGCTTGTCCAGTTCCATCGAGGTGTCTGCACTAAGTTTTGTGTTTCGCCTCCATTGGTTTATCCATTATTGAAGATGCTCTGCACTCTTCGAGGCATTTCCATAAACCGAAGAGATCCGCCTGTTGCTGTCTATTATAACGGGACACGTGAACGTATTGTTGAATCGAGGTGTACGGCGGCATCATTTACGACAGTTGGATAGCTAAACGTGCACGTTCGAGTTCAAGAGCATTTGCTACCGGACTTCCCGGATGAAATCAGACTTAAGCTTTCGATTACCCGTGGCATCACAAACAAATTAATGTAAAGATCCAGCAAGCACCCCACAGCTCAGATAATTTTAATACCACACTCGCGGGTTATACCACCACTAGGTGAGATCTGAAGAAGAGACAATCCGAGCAGGGCCTGTGCGCGTCACACCCTACGTATAACCTCTTAGCACTTCGTTATAGGAGGAACACATAGTCAAGACCCACGTACATTTTCGGCCCACTCAAGGAATGCCTGAAGCTCGGTACGGCCAAAGTGAACGCAAACATTAAAGGTCAAGCTCCAGCACGGCGTGCCACTAGCGGTTCTATGCATTTGCAAAATGCCCCGCAAGCTGTTTAAATTTGCCGTAATAGTGCATGTTGCGTGAAACCCAGGCATCAATGAGCCTACGCGTTTGGATCACAGATCGTGAGTTGAGTACATATGTTGATTCTGAACCGCACTACTTACCAGGTTTGAACCTCATCCATTCTGGCGAGCCTGCCAAAGAGTAACTCCATATTATTTCACTGAACTTGTTCAAGTCTGGACTGGGACTAAAGTATTCGCGATAGTACGGCCGCCGAGTTACGGTGTCGCAATCGATCGGGACGTCCTGTAATATGGAAATTTGGCGAAATGGGACACTTGTTATCGCGAGCTTTACCTTCGCTACAATCTGTGACCATCCGCCTTTCGCAAAGTTCCCGCTCGGCCAAACTACGGTTTTGCGCCGACGGTGTGCCACAAGCTTTGAATCGAAAGGGACCAGAATTTCAATCCCGTAGGAGAACCGAGGAGCACGTTTTACTACACTATTGGAACAGAACCAGATGAGGGCACCATCTGACACCGCTTTTGACCTAACTCAGAACTGGGTTAAATCCAGGCAAAACAAAATATTTGTATACTCACGTTCCATCACTTGTAGTTGTGATTTGGCACCCTCTTGGTTGAAACCGCATTTTCAATTGTTCTCGTAGATACAAGCTTTCCCCGAATCCTCCAACCAGCAGGATATACTAGTGAGGAGAAGTTTCAGCATGCTTTCAGGCTATGTCGATACTTGTCCTACGTACCGAAACAACGGACGAGCCAATCTGAGATTCAACACTCTGCACGATCTGCCCCAAACAGAGCTCAAATAATGACCCGATGGTGGGGCTTGGAGAGAACTCAGCCGATAATTTGTTTAGGAACGGGTGAAAGACCCACCCGGAGATGTTCATACGACCACGTCGGGTGCGAATGGTCGGATTATTGAAACGAGTCCCAGCAATCTCAATACTCTGGTCAACCGTGATGTCGCGGAATGCTCTCTTAGCATTACATTCAAAATCCTTGACTCCCCGAGTCACATACTCCTCAACATCTTCAGGGGGGAGATCTGCATTTCGAAGCACATCCTGAAGATGCCTCTTGGCCGCCGCATCAACAAAAATGGCACCAGCTTGCACACCTAGTTGGACAATAAAATTATCATCACGAATCCGAGACTCAGCCTGAATATTACTTACATGCTGATGTGCGTGTTTCCTCCAGCTGAAGAGGCGTAATACTTTTAACTGAGTAAACAGTTGTGTCCACAGTCGAGCCTCCAGCATCACAAACAGCAAAGGTTACTCCGGGCTGAAACAAATAAGAAGGGTTATATAAGGTGTGCAGCTAGCGATGGCCACTTCGACTCACTTTCAACTGACTTCCGAGGTTCGTATGGAACATGCAAAAGTGGACAGAGGCCTCTGCTTCACTCACAAAATGAACCCGAGACCCGACGTCGTTGGCGCTTATGAATTCGGTGGCAACAGCGGCTGATCGGAGAAATGCTTGTTCTCGAATCCCCCACCCATTTGGATGAGCAATAATAATCTCCAGAGTTGGCTTGTATGTCCGCCAGATTTTTTTGCCGTCCAATATATGATCTTCGAAGTAAGTTTGAGTGTGTTGAAGCAAATATCGAAAGAAGTCGGTATAAATTTGCGATAGTTGCACTCCAATGGGCAACGCTGCGTTATGTCGCTGTAAAGCATAACACGAAACCTGATAACATTAACTTACCCTCAAGATCTAGGCCGTGCTTAATCGTCAGATCAGCTGGGTGCAAGTGGAGCTTAAAGTGTTTGGCAAGTTGCCACCCATAATCCTCCGCATCCTCTTCCGCCTGAGGAGTCAAGGCTTCTGCGCCAAAAGACACCGCCTGCGCAGCATTTATTAACAGACCACCCGTTTGAACAGCTGCAATAGCATACCTTTCTATCGGTATCATACCATACAACCGAGGGTATTTTGCCGTGCTGATTATGGGCCTCTTGACCTGGCCACTGAGTAACCCGATAAATCTTCCTCTCCGCACCTACGCAAGTCATGTCAATGTAGCGTGAAACACTCGTGTAGAGAATACAAGCAGCGCACCTTCTTGCAGATATGCAAAGGCGACACCGCTTTGTGTTGTCCCAATGTCAATCCCGATGGCAATTTTCGACGGACCATCCCAAGTGCCATGAAAGGATTTCGAAGTTTCGCTAATGGCTGGAAGGTTGTTGCTCATGTTCTGACCAAGAAAGAAACAAGGTGTCTTCGTGCTGGGCCTATGTGTCAGGCTGAAATACGGCTAAGCTAGGTCAACTCAATTGTGTGGTTCCCTGTGGCTATTCTTACTTGCAGTGGAGTAGATTTTGGAAGGTGCTGGACAACGTGATGGAAACGAGTTTGAACCGGGTTAGCCACGCATTCCGCCATGATGACTCAGCAGCCGGCCAACAAAATATAATTGCCAAAGCGGGAAACCTTGCACAAGCCAAAACGGAATAATTCCTTTTTGCACTTGGGTCCATTTTGCAGCTGACAAATAGCAGCCAAGATAAACAATTCAAGCGCACGATTCACGCTCGCCAGCAATATAAATCATTTAACCAAGATTTCTTCTCATTTGAACAAAACCAGGACATCTACTACATGGGTTAAACCGATTCTTCGGGTATGATAGTAGCTTCCCCTGTGTGCGTGACACCCTGGTCGGAATCACCATTAGCATATATTTAACAAATGTATCGCCGGGCAGACTCACATCCTCTTCCCACTCCAAGTATGCTTCCAACTCAGTTCCACCAAACCGGATACAAACGTCAAAATGCAACCTCCAATACCTCTTTCCTTCCGCGCCGACCCTCGACTCCAGTGCGCCGCTAAGGTTAGTCAAGTCGGCAGTAATGGTGCAAGACTTGTGAAAGCCATCATTGAGCTCCCCTTTAGTATGATTCAGTATGCGACGAAAAGAAAATTTCGGACTACAATGACCTTTTCTGTTTGTCGCCCACCTTGGCACCCCCTCTCCAGTGTATAAATAAAGGTTCGCTTCGAAGTCCTCCAAGTCTGGGTCCGATTCTGGGTAGTCGCGATGAAACGACTTGCGATCTACCGCCTCGACGTCAAGCACAACCCCCTATAACTCGTTTCAGTAATTTCACGCCTCAGCCAGTAATCGGTGTATACCTTTGCTACTATCTGCGACCAATGGCCAACCACTTTCTTGTAGCCAGAGCAGCTGGTAAAGACTTCACGCCCTCGATGTTCGAAAGAAGTGGGATCGTACAGTTCAGTGGTCTTGGCACCAAACGACGAACGCGGCGCACGGCCAAAGACGCTGCTAGTATTATTCCATATTATCGCACCATCGGCGACTGCTTTGGAACTTGGCACCCAGAAGATTAGTTGTTACAGTCCGAGTAACTAGTTGATGCTTTGACGTACGCTGAATCGTTCGTTAGAGTTACTTGACAACCTTGGGGCTCGTATCGGTTCTTGAACTGCTGCCGAAGAAAGGGACTATCTCCAAACCCTCCAACTAGTAGTATGTACTAGGGACCATGGTATGAGCGTAGACATTCGTGTAATTAATCATGCAACGTACTGAAACGTCGGTTCCTTCGATTTGCTCATCCACACTTGACATAATCTCGTCAACGCAGACATCGAAAAACGATTTCACAATTGCCCTTGAATCCAGTTTATGATAGGACAGCAAACGCTTGTAGGAGAACTTACCCGGGTATGGTCATTCTGCCACGCCGAGCCCTGATTGAAGGTATATTTACGCGTGGGCCGGCAATCTCAATCATCTGATCCTTTGCTACGTCGAGGAAGTTTCGTTTGGAGGCATTTTCGAAGTCCTTGACGCCTCGTGTTGTATATTCTTGTATGTCCTCGCGAGGTAGCGATGCACTCATGAAGACGGCTCTAAGATAGTTTTCTGCCGCGTCATCGACAAAGATCGCCCCCGCTTGAACGCCTGTAGTGAAGATATGGACGTCAATTAAAGAATAGTTCCGTCTCAGAAAATCCTAAAACCTACAGGCTGAAGCTTTGGTCTCCTCTATCCTCAGTGCAGGACGAGCGGTAGTAACCGAATATACCGTCGTATCCACGGTTGAACCTCCCGCATCACACACGGCGAACTTTGTACCAGCCTAAATACGAAATCGTTTATGACCCGGACAAGGTAGTGTAACAGCCACATACCTGAAGGCGATTCCCAAGGTTCGTATGATAGATGCAGAAGTGCACCGATGCTTCTGCCTCGGTCACAAATCTAATCCTTTTACGGGATGAGGAGCTGGAAGTAAAGCGAGCATCAACAGCTGCCGCTCGGAGGAATGTCTGCTCTCGTATTCCCCAACCATTGGGGTGGGCTATCACGACCTCCAACTCAGATTGATAGTCCTCCCATATTTTCGCTCCATCAATTATTCGAGCTTCAAAAAACGACCGGGTGTGCTTAAGAAGATAACCTAAAAAGTCCGAGTAAATTCTTCGGAGAGATACACCATTGGGTAGAGCTAAGGGAAGAACTAAGATAAAACTACTTTTGTATGGTATTTGGGCTTACGATCGAGTTTAAGATCATGTTTCGTCTTCATATCGTTGGGATGCAAGTGAAGCTTGAAATGCTTGGCGAGCCGCCAACCATTATCTTCGGCGTCCTCTTGTGCCTGGTGCGAAGTTGCTTCGGCGCCAAATGAGACAGCCTCGACAAAGGGGACCTCAATGTGTGCGAAGCAATTGCTATGAACAATATATTACCTTTCCCTCGAGGTCATACCAGACCAGAGTAGGTATTTTACTTTGCATACTCGAGGCTTCCTGCCCCGGCCATTGCGTAACCCGATGAATGGCTTGATTCGCACCTGTAGCAATTCAAGATAATCGTCATACGAAGCCAGCCTATTTCTTGGGATACGAACCTTGCTGGAGAAACGTAAAGGCGACACCACTTTGGGTCGTTCCAACGTCGATCCCAATCACGATCTTGCTCCGGCCCTCCCATATACCCCGGAGCGGCTTTGGGATAGCGTTGGTGGGTTCGTTTGGCGATGACATGTCTAACACAAACCAGAACTAAGATGGACGTTTCTTGCAGCTAACACCTCACCTTACCCGGGCGAGGTCAGTGTGGTTGTTCTTCGATCGTGGCTGTTTAGCGCCAGGCCACTAGTGCGCATTGATACTCGCCGACCCTGCGTGTCATGACGTAATCGGATAAGCCTTATGGCAAGGGCTCAACCAACACCGCGCTAATATGACTTGGGAAATGCAACCTGGTACCTAGATTGTTCTACAGTCTCCGTGCATAGTCACTTCTTACAGAGCCCCATGTGTGCCGCGATTAATACACCCGGCGCAGATACTCGAATATGAAAGACTTCGTACCTGGGGTAAGAGTTACCAGCAATAGAAACGGGTAAATACACTCCAATAAATCAGATTAGCGTCCCTGAATGAACATCGCGAAGACGAGGAGGGGTCTTATGCATACTTAATTGGGTAAGAAAAATATTCTAAAGGCAGTCTGATACTTCAAGCACCTTGAGAGTCTAACCAAATGTTCGCAAGGCAAATTTTAAACCATAGCAATCCGACCGCCTCAAAGTTCATGAATCTATAGGCAATAGTCCGAGGTGAGCTAGAAGATGTGATGCAACTTGAGAGTCATGCGTACCATTCGCATCTCGTCTAGGGAAGTATGCCCCAGGTTTCGTGTGCTAGACCTAACTCGTAAAACTGAGGGGTACGGAGTCCGACGGATTTTAGCGTCGTTTAGCTACCAGAGCCATAAAACCAGTGACTACTGAGACTAGATCACAGCTTGAGTATTACACCGCGTAGTTTAGGCGCAACAACCCAAGTGTGGTGCAGGGTATCATACCTGGATCCGGTTAGGTGGTTCATGCAATGCCTTGATGCGTAATGCGTGTAAGTGCCAGAGAACTTGGATCAACTGTATAGCGATATTGTATGCATATACCCGCCAGGTCCCCTCCTGTCAGAAACAGGAGATACGCCGTTAGGCGTAGCTCCCAGATTGGAAATATGGTGGAAACAAAGATGTCTCGACGCTCGAAAAGACGCGGCAGTATATGGGCGCAAACTTAGAGCTTCGTAGGGCGTAAGCGTTCGGGTCCGTGCCTACTATACGCCGCCGTTTCCACGACTCCAGTGAGTATCCTCGGTTCCCCTATATCAAGTAGTGTCATGGAGCATAGTTCTAGTTGCTCCAGCCATAACGCGCTCTTTCCAGTGAATGAGACCTCGATGAACTTCGCAGTGTCAAAGTGAGTGTGCCTGATGTACCAGAGCACGCAACGACCAACACACAGACCCAATCAGCAACCGCAAAGTATGGGGCAACCGAGCCCCAGTTTCAAAGTCCAACTTGTTCACAGTGATCTCATGTATTGGCGAGCGACTCCTGTGGCGGATGTGCGTGGCTTCTTCCAGACGTTTTGGCCAGCCGCGTGCGAGATTAGTAGCGGGTGAGAGACGGCAAGCTCCAACTTGAGGCGAGAGTATCGTTATAGACGAGTGGAATATATTATAGGATACCGGAAGAAGCACGAAGAGCGGCACCAGGAACCAGGCCAAGCAGGATGGGGCGGTCATGTGGGCGGTCACGCGGCAGAAATGCAATTTTTCTAACACATAAATACATGCCGTCCACCCAACACCGAAGAGCTGTGGATTAACTCTTTAGGACTTTATTAATTCGGTGCAGCGCCAATCATACCGTCTAACCTAAATTTTGTCGACCGAACGGTATACACTCATTGGACATACAGTATCAAGTAACAAGTCTCAAGGTTCAATTCGCGATGAACCATTCAGGCGCAAGTAGTAGTACATATATTATCTCACGTATATCTGTGCCAGCCTCGGCACGCTTCAAAGCTCAATGTTATCCTCTGGAACAAATGTCGCCGGTCCGGTACGAGTAACCCCCTGGAGAGCGTCAGCGCCACTACCAACAATCGCAGGCTGCAAACAAACTCACATCCTCCTCCCACTCTAAGTAAGCCTGCAACTCGGTTCCGCCAAACCGAATGCAAACTTCGGCCTCAAAAACCCAAAAAAGCCCGCCATGGAGCCCGATTCCCATAGTCAATGCATTGCTAATGTTTTGCAAGTTGGCGGTGATCGTGCATGCCTTTCGGAAACCCTTCACTTCCTTGCCTATTTGAATGGGATTCAGATTCAAAGAGAACCGGGGGTAGCATGGTTTGAGGACCTTGGTCATCCAATGCCCAGTCCGGCTGGTCTTCTCCAGAATAGGAGAACAAAGGTAACGTGACACTCCCTGGGTCTGAGGTTGGCGATATATAAAACCGACCGATGCCCTCGCGGCATACTGCCTTGGCATCTATAGGCACTCCCTGTTATCAGGTCAGCATTCGTTTCATTTATTTAGGGATTTAATCTCGACCTTTAACACAATCGGACACCAGGCTCCAATAACTCGCGGAATCCCGTCTGGACTGATCGTTTTGATTCGGTTCCGATGCTCGCTATCTTGAGGGTCGAACGTAGTAGTAACGACGACGCCAAAAGAGGCTCGAGGCGCACGCGAATATACGCTACTAATAGTATTCCATATGACTGCACCATCTGCGACGGCCTTGGAGCTTACGACCCTATAGTATCAGACTGTGTGGACGATGATTACAACGGTACCACTCACGAAGAGTCATTGGTGAGAGTGATTCGGCACCCCTTTGGTTCGTATCGGCTCTTGAACTCCCTTCGGAGGAATGGGCTATCCCCGAAACCACCTACAAGTAAGATGTACTGGAGAGCTGCTTAGCATTTGAGCGGAAACCGCTACTTTGACCTACGGGCACGGTTAAACCATCAATTTGTTGGTCCACACTTCCCATAATTTCCCTGGAGCATACATCAAAGAATGATTTCATCGTTGAACTGTGTAAAAAGCACATCGATTAAATGACCGATACCATTGAATGGCGGTATACTCACCCGGGCAGCGTCATTCGACCGCGACGTGTTCTAAGTGACGAATTATTGAAGCGGGAATGAGCTATCGAGATGGAGGAGTCTGCCGTTGGGTCCCCAAAAGCTCGCTTGGCAAAGCTCTCGAAATCCTTTATGCCCGTTTTTGTGTATTCCTCAATGTCCTCTTCCGACACCTGAGCGTTTCTAAGAGTCGTTCGCAGGTATTTCTCTGCCTCCGAATCGACAAAGATTGCTCCAGCCTGCACACCTATCGAGAAGCTGATCAAGCGCGGTGCTGCTTTATATCGAATGACCTACAGGCAGAGGCGCGCTTTTCTTCCAGTTTAAGCACAGGACGAGCCGAGATAACAGTATACAATGTCGTATCCACGGTCGACCCTCCTGCATCACAGACAACAAAGTTGGTCCCTGGCTAAAACAGGAAGTGATTTATGGAACGACAAGCTTGAGGCGAAAATATCGGCATACCTGAAGGCAGCTACCAAGATTCGTATGGTAGATGCAAAAATGGACTGACGCCTCTGCCTCGGTCACGAAACGGATCTGCGTCGGCGCACTCGTGGCATCGGCCATCCCCGCCTCAATCGCCGCCGATCGTAGAAACGCTTGCTCTCGAATACCCCAACCGTTCGGATGGGCAAGTACGATCTCCATCGTAGGCCGATAAGTTTCCCAAATTTGTTTACCGTCAAGGATTCGCTCTTCAAAATACGCCTGGGTCTGCCGTAGAAGATAACCCATGAAATCCGAGTAAACCTTCTGGAGAGTTACCCCGACGGGTAAGGCTATAAAAGATCATGGGCTCAACCGTATGTCACCCGCAAGCCATAGCGCCCACCTTCGAGTTTCAAGTCGTGCTTGGCTTTCATATCATCAGGGTGTAGATGCAACTTGAAATATTTGGCTAGTTTCCAGCCTTGGTCCTCCGCATCGTCCTCCGCCTGAGGAGACAAGGCCTCCGCTCCAAAAGAAACAGCCTACACGCGATCCAGTTATTCGATCGCGCGCTGGAGCATAGTACGATACCTCGTTGTTAGAATTGTACCAGACTAGACTCGGAATCTTGCTCTGTTGGCTCTGTGCCTCTTGTCCAGGCCATCGAGTTACGCGATATATAACTTGATCCGCTCCTAGGCGACGGTAGGATTCAGCTTCCACTCAGCTCCAACGGATTATCCTTACCCTCCTGCAGATACGCAAACGCCACTCCACTTTGCGTAGTTCCAATGTCTATCCCGATCACAATCTTGTTCTCCCCTTCCCATGGACCACGAAATGGCTTTGGAGCATGAGATGTCGACCCATGTGTTGACGCCATAGCTATGCGGTAGCTTCAGATCTATTCGGCCGTCCCGTCAGCAGACACTCCACGGGTCATCAAAAAAGCACGCAGCAAAACACTTGCCAAGGGCTAACTGTGTTCTGTGCACTCGAGCGGAGTTGGGTGTAGTTTGCGGTCGTGGCTAAGCGCAAGCGAACAGCCACGAGGCATGACAAACCGATAGCCACTGAAACAGCATCACGTGATATGTTGCCTTGTATATGCAGGTGGCGAGTGTCTTCCCAATTGGGACTCACCCCCACTAGATGAACGAGCTCCAGAAGAAAGTAGACACCGGTAGACCACTAGTTCCAGTAGAACAACCAATGGATTTAGCTACACCGATTTCATTCAAGCGCCGCAGTACCTGGGCAATGTCGACCGCGCAAACTTCATTTCCCCCACTGGTGGTTCCCGGACCTTGTAATGCCAGAACTCACATTCATATTTACTATTAATCATAGCGAATTTTCTGATCTCGTTCAATGTGCTCTTACACGTACAATTGATCCGAAGGTCCATGAGGCTACCTCTAGACAGCATCAGTCATTTGTGCAACCTCCTCGTTGCAATTTTGATAATTGTCAGGCGAGAGTAAACTCATTGGATGAAAAAACAACCATGACAAGTTATTATTTCGCTTAGGGTACGGCAAGTTGGTACTCGAAGTCTCTTCAAAGTACCATTGAATGCTCCTGGAGCAAGTTCGAAAACTGTTCGGATAAATTTGGCGGAGGCGCAGATTAGCGGACAAGCTCCTGGATTGAACTCGACGAAGTGACACAGAAATATGTTAGCTTAAACATCGTTTACCCTTCGTAATTCGACGGTGCACAGGCTCGAGAACTACAACCCAGGCATTTCACGTTCTAGCCTTAACATGGAGATCTGGAGGGCTCAATGGTTATCAATGCGCAAGATCTCTTGACCTTTCGGTCCAGACAGGGGTGTGGAACCGACGGCCCGTCGGGTGCTCTGCGGCTCGGTTATTGGGCCATACTGCTCCAATGCCACAAGCGGCGTGCATTGCGGGGTATCGAAACGTGGTTGGGTGCTTCACATCGATATGTATATGCGTAGGGTGCGGAAGGGCAAGCGAACTCGCATTGATGGATCCAATATGCAGTGGTATGTCGCGCATACCCTCACCGCCTGGGGTGGAAGCCATACACTCATGCGTGGTTACCAAGTTGCAACAGTGTCGAAGCGACTGGGGTAGAAAACACTCGAGAGTATTGAGTGGAAGTGGTGGGGGATATACTTCGAGCTTCGTACAGATGGTATGCGTTCAACTGTATGCCTCCGGTCCAGAGCTCAGGCCGCGGGCTGGGGGCATTAATGGCTAAAGGTATTACGGTTGCAGTGCCAATTAACATAATAGATATAATCCTGACCACCCCGTCGCTCCAACTGGGCTGCACCCTCTCAACGAAGGAATTCCCGGAGAACGTCGCGCATGGCCACAGTGGTGGCGTTCGAGAAGGCGCGAAAGCACTAACGCATACATCCAGGAAGTGCAAGGTACCGCGAAACTCGGTTTTGAAATCCAACTTGCCCGCAGCGGTTTGATATACCTCGACAAGCGAATCTAGTGGAGAGCAATCCCATGTGGCTTCTTCCGGAGGTTTTGGCAGTGGAATTTTGTGGATGGCGGGTTTCATCCGGCGGGCCACCTCGGCGGTGCGATCGTTAGGAGCTGCGGGTGGGTCTACGTAGCGTGCACCCCTCGGTCACTCCGTATAATTACAGGCGAAAATACACGTGTGTCGCCGGCAGCCGTGAGTAGGTGCCAGCATCTGCATCCGGGTGTGATACAACTCGGACCGTCGTCCAAGGGAAGCGTGAATTTGAGTGTCTAGAAATGTTCCAAGTATACGATAGTTTGCGGGTCAAGTACGAGCAGCCGATCGTTGTAGATCCGGACTCTTGAAATACCGCAACGAGTCTAGACGAAATTTCAGTGCGCGCGTGATGGCTACGTTGCAGCGGAAACGACTGCTGTATGACACTGGAAGAGATGCGGGCACTGGCAGCAGACAGTTCGAAAGGCGGTCGTCGCTGCACCTATCCACCAGGACGATCACGTGAAAGTAAACAATTTCGCCAATGATTTGCGCCCGGCGTCCAATGCTGGCACCCCAACGTCGTCTCCATCGCCTCTTCCTACACCCGCCACCGTACCCCACACTCGCGCGCTTCCCCTCTCCGCCTCGTGCATACACCTCTCACTCGACCCAACCCCGTAACAATATGGCCCCCTCGACCCAAATCACCCCCACTACGCGACCCATCGTGCTCTGCGGCCCATCCGGGGCAGGCAAGTCGACACTGATCAAAAAGCTCCAGGACGAGTTTCCGGGGCAGTACAACTTTAGCGTTTCTCGCAAGTTTTTTTTTCCGTGCTCGTTCCGTGCGCTCGCTCATCGGGTTTGACGCGTCTAGACACGACGCGTGCGCCGCGTCCTGGCGAAGTCGATGGCAAAGCGTATCATTTCGTGACCAAAGACGCGTTTTTGGATCTCGTCAAGCAAGGCGGGTTTGCGGAGTACACCACGAGCTATGATACATTGTGCGCCCTTGCTTCTTCCTAGCTCCCCCCCTCGCCTGCTCATAGGATAGTAGATACGGCACCTCGATTCGCGCGATCAAAGAAGCCTCGGCCGGCGGTGCGTGCTGTCTCCTCGACGTCGACACTGTGGGCGTAGCCAACATCAAACGCGAACACTCGCACCTGGGCTGTCTGTTTATCTTCATCTCCCCGCCCAGTCTATCCTCGCTCGGCGACCGCCTGCGCAAACGCGGGACGGAAAACGAGGCGACGATCGTCAAGCGGCTGGCCAAAGCCAAGTCGGAGATGGAGTATGCCGCGGTACGTTGGGCTCTGGGCTCGATCAGATTGTCATCGGCCGCCCCCGCACTTTTTTGTCTGTTGAAAAGCTAATCGTACCCGCTATCTCTAGTCGGGTATGTTCGACGTGATAATCGTAAACGACGACATTGGCCGGGCGTACGGTCTACTTCGCGCCGCGATCCGAGACGGTGCACGTTCCGGGGACGTCCTTCCCGAGGGCATCCTCGAGGAGACTGCGGTGTCTATCAACTAGAAATCTGTGCCCGTCCCCGCATGGCGTCATCACGCGACCGTCGTTGTCGTGGTATTATCGGATGTCGCCGAGCGTATGCGGAGATAGGGCGTTGTGGATGCTCGTTATGAGTGGGTCGTTCTCTGTCGACTCCCTCATTCCCTTTTCAATCTACCCTCTACTGCATGAACGTATCGCCCATAGATGTATTCCTTGTCGCTCTGTTGATCCTTAGACTAGAAGCCAATTGATAAACTGAACCCAACCACCCCGATCGTGCGCATTTACTATCCGAGTAAGCGTCGGCCAGGTCAAGGAACCTGGCCACGCAATCACCCTGACCAAATTTCCCAGCCCCGCCCGAGCTTCGTCTTCTTTGTATGACCCCACTCGTCACACAAGACCCGCCCGCTCCACTCTTCACCTGCGCCTCACGTAGACCAAGTCGGCATGGAGCTGTTCACACGTGCGTGTCGTCAGCGGCAACCATCAAGCCCGGATAAAACCCACACAGCAAGAATAAGCGCAGGCCGGAAGTAGTCAAGTCTAGTGATAGCATTTGGTCTATGAATAAAGTACCCCCGAAACCGAAACAATGCTCTATGGATGCGAGAGATGCATATAGACAGAGACAAACAGAGAGTTCTATGAGTACAGTTGGTTAGGTGCGGACAGATATCCCCAGGAATGAAAACAGAGAGCAAAGCAGGCGACAGCACACTATGACACAAAAGAACACACACAAGCGCATAAACGAACAAACACAATAAAAAAAAGAGTACCGCGGGCGGGGGGTCGATGCGCCGTCTTGGTTTTTCCGAGTGCAGATAAGGAGTAGGGAGAGTGAACAGAAAAGAAAGAGGGTGGCGGCTGGAGGCTCCAGTCAGGGAAGACAGGGCGGGTTGGCTGGACCACAGGAAAAATGAGGGTGCGGAGTGGCAAGAGTCTAGGCAATGTACAGTGCTGCCAATCCAACCTAGTGCATAGACGTCAATGCGAATCACGTTGCAACGAGCAACAAAACTCACAAATTCTAGGCCCTTATTGCCAGGACGAGAACTCGCTGTCCATATCGCCGTCGTATGATTCGCCAACGTCAGCGATAAAGAAACGTTTCTTGCGTGCGGGAAGAGGCTGGTCGCGTCGGCGCCTGGTTACAGGCGCGGGAGCGGTGGGAACTGCGTCGGCCGTACCGGACCATTCGCCCGTGACGTCCTGTGCTGGCGCTTGTGCTGCGCTGTCAGTTTCGCGTCGGACCCGTCGTGCGAGCCGGGCACTCGGCGCTGGGGCCTTGGCCCATTGCAGTAAAGGCACTGACACGGATGGGGCGAGAGATGAGTTTACGCCGCCAAAGTCGGACGGGACACGAGGCGAAGGCTTTGGGATCGGGATCGGCTGTGCACGGCAACTGGCCGAGGTCGAGATAGACGAGAGGCGGGTGGGCAGCGGGTCGGACTTGGCGTGCATGCGGCCGAGACGCGGGATCGCGGGTGGCTCAATGAGGCACGCTGCGGTGTCGACGAGATCATCGACGAGGGCGCTTGTGGTCGAGGCAAAGGATGAGCCGTCTTCTTCGCGGTCAGACGTCTCGCGGGAGGTGCTAAACGCGGTCGAGGACTCGTACTGAGGCTCGGGCTGAGGCAGTAAGGGCGTGTACGAGTAGAGGAATGTGGGGTCGCGTGAAGGTTTGGATTCGGAGATGCGCAGGTCTTGGACACGCTCGACATCAAGCTCTGCGTCGCCCACGACTTCCAGCTCGGCGCTGAGGTGCGAGGGGACCCGGTATGGTCGAGCAGGTCCATCAAAGCCCAACACAGGACTCATGTTGAAGATGAGATCTGGCGAGGGTGTCGTGGCCGCGCGCTCACGCGAAACAACACGGTTGGTGAGGTCCGACGGGGTACGGTTCTCGGGGCCGAGCTTGGTGTCGACAGGCGGCCTGTGTGCGAGGCGGCGAAAGTGCAGAGTCGGATTCGGGAGCGGCGGGGCGGCGGAATGACGCGCGAGGCGAGTGGCGCGGGTACGAGCGAGATTAGCAAGGCTTCCGCGGCTCGAGACAGGAGCCAGCGGAGCAGGGCGCGGAGAGTTGGCAGACCTACGGGGGGCGCGCGGGGTGTGGCATTCGTCGTCGGCGTCGGGTGTGTCGCTCTTGCGAACGCGAAGGCGACCACGAGCTGGCGAGGGGATGGGGTCGAGTGAGGGTGGGGTGTCTAGCGGGCTGTGGTGGACACGGGTGGCCCATTGGGAGATGTACGAGTGGGAGAGGCCGGCGGTGGGAGTGCAGGGCATGGTCGGCGACGACCAGAGGGAGATGAGACGGTGGCTATATAGGAACCGGCTACTTGTCCTGGATGACGCGGACCCGAGGCGCTGGGCCGCTTCTGAAGATCCAGGATGGTCCGAGCGATCTGTCGCCGCCTCGATGCGCTTTGCCGGCGACACCGGTATTCACACCGTCCCGGCCGTTTGCGGCGACCCTCGTCGCTACGTTCCTGCGGGACCGACCGTCGGCGACCATCCAGTGCCGCTGTGCGTCGCCGTCGCTACCGGCGTCGCCGCTACATGCGTCGCCAGCAACACTCGCGCCGGGCGCTCAATTCTGGGGTCTCACAGCCCCCCGCGCTCGCCCTGTTTGTCGCGTGTCCAGACGCCACAAGCACGCCCCGCTCCAAACAGCTTCTGCGCGGCTTCCGCCGGGCCTCGCGCGAGTCCCTGGTCTTCCCTGTCGCCCAGAAATGATAGGCTGCTGATCGTCTAAGCCACAGACAAAAATTTTGTGTGCGGGGCACTCCATGCACGGAGCGTGCTCGGGCCGTGAGCTGCAGCCGGATCCACCGCTGTCGGACACTCTGGGTCGTCCAGTCCCCCCGATTCTGGTCATAAATACAAGCCGGGCTAGAAGCCCTCGCTCTGTCACCCGAGAAACGAATCTGCGCTCAAATCGCTGCAGGAATATATATGTGCGACGCGAGGTACCGTCTCAACGATTTCATGTCGCGAGCTGTATGCGTTTGGACTCGGTTACACAACCGTTGCCGCTTCTGCACATTGCCACGAACGTACGCCCCCGCCCGCCCAGCCTAGCCCGCGATCTCGACCCAGTCTTCACCCGCGTTTTTGTGATCCAGCTCGGTTCCACAGTCCCTGGGCTGTAGTTGCCTTGTTCGGCACACGACACCACCCTCGCTGTTTGTCCGGCTTAGGCACAAACAACCCCAACCCTTATCGCTATGTACTTCCCAGACTGGTTCCCGTACATAATCACCCTGGTTCTTTGTTCGTTGCCGCTCGAATCGACAAAAAAGTACGCGTCCTTTGCGCGCCGTCTTTTGTCCGACACGGCCAATTACACTCGTCTTGCACCACCCAACCGACCCTTGCGCCGCTCAACCCAAACAGGCTTGGATGAACTGATCATCGGTCTCGCTTCTGTCGCGGGGCGATGGTTGGGGCTCGCATACATTTCGGCCGTTGATAAGCGACTCGACACTCGGCCGGCCGCGTTTAAGTTTGTTGTATGCGGAGGCGCGGGGAATGAATGGACATCATGGCGTCAGTGGCGGCGTGCTCGGTCAATCCATCCATCGGCGGTGGCGGTGTCGCGCGTCGGTCATGGTGGGGGCAGAATCGGGGACGGTGTGATCATCCTTGCGCTGCGCGCTCTGGCGACTCGTCGCTGCAGGGACCTCGGGACTCGGTGTTTTAATATTTACCGCACGACGATAGACCGCGTAAAGTATCGACCCACAAGGAAATCCTGCTCTCTCTGACAGGAAATGACGCATAAGGATCGACATTCCTGGTCCAGACAAACAGTCCCTGGTCGCGGCGATGGCGGGGCAACGATCGCGGACAGGCAGCGCACCTGGCCCTGTACAATGCGCACATGAACAGCGGATCGCCCGCTGGTCGGTAACGGCGGAATCAACCACGGGCGATGGCGACAGAGCCATGATTACCCTGTGTCAGCAGGGAGCTGGGGGTTGCTCATCGGATTATTTCCCACTTG
>WSLN01000069.1:9217-36204 GCA_019677355.1 Ceratobasidium sp. 370
AGCTACCGCCCTGGGCAACAATGCAAAGGCGACAGCGGAGTGTGAATATAGGCGCTGTGCGCGTTTGGCGGCGGGTGGCTGGTCCAAGCACGTGATTACATGCGGCTGCCACTTGCTACCCTAAACAGCGGGCATTGCAGTCTAGGGTGTTGTGGATCGGCTTGGAACCTTCTTTCGAGGATTGACATAGCAGTGTATAGTGTGCAGAGCAGTGGAATCATCTGCATATATGGGCCACTTATGGATCCAGCGTGTAAACTAATGTTAGAGGGCATGCTGAACTGGATCATATGTGTAACGCAAGTAATTGACCGCGGTATGTATTGTGAACGTGAGAGCGTGGTAGCATGGTTGGGATCCATGGGGTGTACAAAAGACATTATAATACGAAAAGAGTTAAAAAAATGTTAAAAAAATGATAGCGCAACGATCGTTGCCCTAATCCACATACTCAATAGTCGATGGCAGCGTTGCTCGTGGAATATAGTCGCTGTTTTCTTGTCGATACTGCACCGACCTGTGGAGTTTGATTACTCCGAGTGTTTGGCGAGCATGGCGAGGACGGAACAAGTTCCACCTGCCCAATCGATTAGCCAAATACATATATAGATCGATGTGGGCAACTAACCTGTACGAACGGTGCCATTTCCCGTCCTCATCCTGGTATGAGTGAACGATCGGGAAAAACTCGAGCAGCCACCACAGCGGGTTCTTCAGCGCATCGTGCATGGGAGCTAGTGCGTCCTGTTGCTCGCACTCCTTGGCTTCTCTCACTGCTGTAGCGTCTGGTTCGTAGCTAGGTTGGAATTAAAATTAGATATTCGTTGGGAGGTATAAAATCGTACTCACTGGAAGATCGCGTCCAAGTTCGACCTTCCAAAGCTCAGAGTTGGCAAGGGGATATCCATTTCTTTTAGCGCATTTTGGTTGAACTGAATACCGCATTGAGATAGGATGATTTGTCGCACCATCCTAGAATTGTGTAAGTAAGAACAAAACAAGCGTGATGTACTTGGACATACCAGCGAAGAGAAATGTTGGACAATGAATGCTTGGCTGTGTTAAGCTCTTCGCCACCTCCCACATCTATAACGCGAGTCAATCCTAATAGTTTACGACAAGCCAACAAAAACTTACCACTGTGGCAGCCAGCAAACCATACCTCCAGAACATCCGTGTCTGGCTCCCCCTTTCCGTCGTCTGAATAACGCTCCTCCCATGCCTCTTCGAATTCAGCAGCGCCGCTCATCTGTGTCGAGGCCTTCTTGGGCCTGCGGGACATCAGCCAACCCATAATGCCAGAGTTGGTTTTTTTCCTGCTGGCTGTTTCTCCTGCAGTTCCAATGCTCGCCGAAACATTGACCCCAGATGTGATCCCTGCGGCGAGGCTGACATCCGATTTGATTGGCTGGAGACTGGGGTTACCCTTTGGTCCGTCCGGAGGTTCGACTCCCAGACTACCAATGCCAGAATCGGGGCGTGCACCGTGCACCCGAGTGGGCTCGCGGGAATGCCAGGATTGATCGTTTGGCCCCCCGCGATCCTCCCCCTGAATACCTGGGGAGGAAGGCACAGAGCCGACGAAGTTACGCAGGTCTGTCTGGCCTTCGCTGAGCCAGAGCGGACCCTGGTGTTCGTCTGCCTTGGGTAGATCCGTATCCTGTTTTGGAGGAGTCGCGGTAGTGACGTTGATGTCTGGTTCCCGGATCGTGCTTAGTTTATGGGTGGCCTTTTTTGGCATGCGAAGGGTAGTGATGGGGGATGTACGAATTGTTGTCGCTATTGGGGACCCATGGTCGGGATCACGCCTTGCGTCGGCCTCGCACCGAGAGCGTACATGCCACACGTTCTGCTTGAACTTGGCGCTTGAGATGCGGGTCAGGTGCGGAGTCGTACTATGTAGAGCGGAACTTACCGATGCTCGTCAAGGGACACAGCATGACGGAACCTTTTCACGATGGCGTTCGAGGCTGTAAAAGGCAAATGACGGGGCCACAAGAGCCCGACGCTCGACACGGTATCCCTGGTGTTATATATTAGTTACTCGTCTTGATACGCCTATGGGCCGTTAGATAGCGTACCAGACACCTAGGAACTCAATTTGTACTGTGCGGCAAAACGCTTTCTTGAAACCAGCACTGGCCCTGAAACCAGCGTCGTCGTTGCGCTTATACATCGAATATGCAAACGGAATTTGCTCGAGCTACAGAGGATCATTTAGTTGTATAAATAGGAGGATAGAAAGCACATACGTTGTCTGGTGGCAAGAGTCCAACCTTGTTGAGCATACCCGCCAAGGCGCGTGCTGTGTAAGCGCCACGAGAGAACCCAAACAAACCTGCATGGTGGTTAAATGAAGTGTCCCGAGTGTTAAGGGGTGAAAACATACATATCCTGTCGCCGTCGTTGTAATGTTTCATCAGAAACTCATAGCCACCCATAACTATATGAAGGATGTCAGACGCGTAACCTGGCGCTTTACTGAAAAGTGTACCATGCTTGTCGAGGTACAGCGCAATTCCTTGGTCTAGCACCTTTGCCATGGCTATCGACACAGGTAGGAAAATCCCAGGAGGCGTATAGGTGCCAACGCCAGGTTGACTAACATGAGTGGGTTGGTTACGCGTCAGCAGAACATCAACATAGGATTACGTACTAGTAAACCATTTGTTCATCGCGGTTGTTCTTCTCGAGTAGGGTAAAAAGCTTGACAACGTTGGTGTTCTGTCAAAATTAAAGGTGAGTTGAATCGTCGCCATGAGTAGAGGTTGACTTACGGTGTCATCGTAGACGTTGGTGGTGCCGTCAAAACACAAAACCAGGGTGCGTGGCTTTCCACTCGTTGGCCTGGTATCGATGGTTGGTAAACGGCCAGTCATCGTGTAAATAATCCTAGTTTAAATAAACAGATGAGATCAAGTTCGCAGGGGGCTACGGGCGGAGGTGGAGAAATGAAGCGTGGAGCGAGGCAGCTCGATGCGCTTCATTTATGTAAATCATCGGCGATCCCCTCGGTCAGCATCTTCCGCCCAGCATCAGCGTTGTTCCCTATGGGAGACAAACAGAGCGCATGGCTGGGTGATAGAAGGTGGAGTGGGCGCTAACACGCACCGCACACCGAATGCGCTGCCAGGGCTCGTGATTCAAGATGAAAAGGTGCACAGCACGTCGGCTCGAGTTTGCCTTGCCACTGGTTGCAAAGTGTACACACTGCCAATGACACCGTGGTGGTGGTCAGAACAAGCCTGCTGAGGCCCGAGTGGCCCATGTATTTTGAGGTCTCAACTTGACGGGTAGCTGACAGCCCTGCCGTCACGGGCGGGTGTCACTAAAGTCGACTACGGTGGCGCCACAGTGTCTTGGTCATCACGCTTCGTGCCAGAAGCCGAGTAGAAGTTTGGGCGCGTGTAACATTCGGAAAACTTGTGGATACACGTATATAACATTAGTTTGAAACATAGAGAAAGTAAAGCCAAGGGGAAGCTCAAGCAACATAGTTAAAAACGTCCCTTTGGCCATCCGCCTGTGCGTGGAAAGTTAGTCCAGTTAACAAAAGAGAATCGAGTTACTCACTCGTTCGATGTACTCCTTCTCCAGGAGTGTGTCGATGGCCTACAACATCGGGTGAGAACATGAACCAGGATGACTTTGAACACCACACACTTTCTTAATGTCAGGGATCCTCGGCGCGAAGCGTGTTGAGATTTGACTTGTCACTTCCTGAATGAGAGCCTGGTTTTTCATCGTCTAGAAGATGGGATGGAAATTTAGTGTCGGCATTGATTCATCCTCAGTATAAACACCGCACCTTCCGTGCCTTCATGATGCTAGAAGCGAACATGACGTCAGCAAGTACTGGGCAAAACCGACAGCCAAGTCGACGTACCGCACAATGGTGGCCTGGATGACATACTTGCGATCCTCGTCAACAGTCTTCAAGACGTCCGACGACTCCTGCTTGACCTCCGCCTTGATCGGCTGGTTCAAGTTCACACGGATCTAATGAAAAGATGGATTAGGAAATAACCCGATATAGGAAAACATGAGGCAATACCTTCTTGGACTTGAAATCTGGTAGTGATCCAGGTTTAGCATACGACGGGGCACGACCAAAACGCATGCTTACTGGGGTTGAGATCGTACTGTTCAGTCTCCTCGTTGATCAAGATCTTAGCCTTGACCAGCACCGCCAAGACCTGAGTCAACAATTCCTTCGGGATACCAGTTGCTGTTACAAGTTCTTCCAGGCTCAAGGTATCGTTCTCGTTGTACTGGACGAGCACCGCCATCTGATACGAGCTCGTCATGAGGATATACTTTTGGTTCAGATAATTCGCCCGCAGCTCGTTCTTCGAGTAGTTCCACAACCATGTCAACTTGCGACCCGAGTGCTTGCTTTGATAGTACCGCTGGAATCGCTCGTAGGTCGGTAGGATCTGCTTGGGGATCGAGAAGTTGTGCGCCGGCGCATTGAGCGGCCAGAAGTTGGTACCGAGGACCATCGCGCTGAAAGCAACATCCAGGTCGGCAGCATCGTGCGACACCTCCATACGCTCCTTGAACTGGTCCGTGAGATCCTTGGACAATTGCATATCGGTAAACATGCGCTGGAGCTTGTTGGTGTACTCGAAGCCGCAGGCCTCCTTGAGCTTGGCAATCATGGATGCCTCGCTCTCGTCAGAGGCGGAAACTCCGTGGATGAGTCGCTTGGACAGCTTGGTTGTGTAGAAGGTTTGGAACACATCTTTGTCCTCGATGTATTTGAACAGGGTCATCTATGAGATGGTGTTTCAGCTCAAATACGCCAGACCAGACCGAATTAACGTACCACTTTGTTCAGCAAATCCTCGAGATCACCCTCTTCGCTAAGCTTGTTGTTCTTCCTCAACAGCGCGTCAGCGTGTTTAGCCAACAGCTCAGGCGACTTGGTTGACGACGTTCCGGTCGCAGCATTGCGGTTGACAAAGTCGCGGCAAGCCTGAGATTCAAACAGAGTTAGTAAACGCGTGAGCGTTTTTATCTAATTACGTACCCGGTCTAGGCTGGCAACAAAGCCCGCCTCACCACGGAAACTACGGTTGACCGTCTCTTGATTCTTGCGATGAACTTCCAGCAGGGCATCCACGTACGCCTTGGGCTCCTGTCGTGAGAAAATAATGGATTAGGACCCCTTCATGAAGTCCAGTATATCTCATCCACGCACCACTTCAGCCCCGGGCGTCCCAGCCGCTTCACCTTGCAGCTTGGCGATTGCCGCTAACCCTGCCTTCTTAACATGCTCTTCGAATTTCTTCCTCAAGGGGTCAAGACCCTCGGGGATACGAGCGAGCAGGGAATACATGCGTTGAAGATCTTTCGGAAAGTGAGCCGTAGTAGATCAGTCAAACGAGAACTCACACACCTTCGTCCTTATCGTAATCCAAGAGATTCTGGAAGTCATCCTGCATCTTGACGGAATGCTCGCGAATCAGAACGTCTTCACACTTGCTCACAAGCTGGCACCGAGCAAATCAGAAAATTACGCAAAGGGCTAACTTTAAAAGTTACATACCGTCTTGCGAGTTGAGAAGTGCAAGTACCGCTCTACCCGGTCCTCTTCCTCGCGTAGTCGTTCCTCGGCCTTCTTCAGGTATTCCGGCACGCTGTGCTCCTGCAAGAAAGTCGCGCTTTCCTGAGAATAGTATTTTTCGGTCGCCTCGATAAATGGCTTCTCAAATTCCTTTTGGTAGACGTCAAGCTGTGCCTTGTTCTGGTCGTTGTCGTCTAGACCCAGAGACACGAACGAGTCGATGACTTTCTTCACAAGCCCAGTATCAATGCTCTCGCCGTTCCGCTGCTTCTCAATCATCTTCAACAATGCGACGACGAGCTTGTGGTCTTTGCTTTGGATGGGATAAAACAACTTGTCGCGCCATTGCACGAGGGCCAACTGTAGAGCAAAAGGTTGACTCGTCGCCCGAGCGCCCTCGGACTCAATCAAGTCACTTACAATGTAGACCTGGTAGACGTTTTTCCTGCCCTCATCCTTTTCCCGCTTCACCCAGTGGCGGTTCAAATACGCAAACAGCCGGTTAATATAATTAGCGCCCGTCGTAAAGCGATCCCACTCGGTCGCATAAAATACGAGCAAGTCTTGGTCCACGACTGCCTCAGACTTTGCTCGTTGCTCGTCCAGGTGAGCCGTAAAGTAGCGCGTAAGATTGTTGTAGAGGTCCGAGCCCATCAAATTGGCGCCCGCTATGCCACTACGCGTTAGTATCTGCCGAGTCGCGGATCGCTTGCCCAGACAGAACTTACTTCGGCTACCGAGACCCATAGCACTGTTTTCGAACGATCCGTGAAGACGTGAGGAAGTACAGTAGTTGTAGACTGCCGTGTAGAGATTCATATACTTGGAGTACGTAACCCCGGTGTGAAGTCTAAACACATAAAAATAACAGTAGACGTGTGAGCATTTCGGAAGAACATGTCACTAGATGCTATGTACCGAATCATAATGTGTTCGACGCCTTCCTCAAGGAACGGCCAAGTCGTGGCTAGATCGGCTGATGCTGGCGGCATCGCCGGTGAAGTCCCAGTGGCCGGCATTGTGGCTAGTGCACGACGCGATAAGCTTTACGAGTGTAGAGATGATGTCCAATGTGCGGATGTTCCAACTCAGGTCCTGGACGAAACCTGTGGTGGTGGATGAGAACGTGTTTGCATAAGGTCTGAGGGTAAGAAGTCACGTGCACACGATGCGCCTCAGATGGATGAGCCGATCACAGAGCTGATTTCATTAAACTAAATCTACAAAGGTTTTGTTCCCATATGGATGCAAGCTATACCGCCCCAGAGGTCCCTCCATGAGCCGCCCTCGCCCTCGTGCATATCCCCAGTTGTAAATCCAGCCTGAACTATCATCTGAGCAAACTCTGGCTGTGGCGGGAAGCGTCGAATCGATTCAACCAAGTATTGGTAGGATGCCCTGTCGGACGCGAGTATACTTCCAAGCATTGGAATCACGGAGAATGAATACGCCTCGTAGATCCTGCGAGCCACAGCTTAGACCCGTGTGATACGGTGATGCGACGATAAATGCGCTCACTGGGACAAAAGCGGGTTCCCGACTCTGCTAAACTCAAGACAGGCAAACCTTCCGCCAGGACGAAGCGTGCGGAATGCTTCATTTAGAACCGCCTGCACGTCAGTGCAATTCCTGATCCCGAATGCGATCGTGTACAGGTCATACTCGTTGTCTGGACAGCTGTCGCGCGGCAGATCTTGGGCGTTGCCAAGAGTAAACTCAACCTGCGGTGCTAACCGTGATATAAATCGTCAGACGAGCACTCGCGTGATCATAAAGGCCGTACTATTATGGTACATGGTCCTTCGAAAGCGTTTTTGACCCTCGGCCAACATCTCAGGGTTGATATCCAACAGTCGAACACTAGTCTCTCGGTCGGCCCATCGTTCTCGAGCAGAGTCAAGTATTCTGAGAGCAATGTCACCAGTACCTCCAGCAACGTCCAGGCACTTTACGGGCTTCCTACGACCTGGATCAAGTAGAGACACAAACTGGTCCTTCCACAAGCGATGTACCCCCATGGACATGGCGTCATTCATGACATCGTACTTGGACGCGACGGACGAGAATACACCCTTGACTACAGTTGTTTGTTTGGGAGATGCTGTGAACCCATAACCGAGAGACACACCTAGCGACTCCTTTGACCATGCTGGGACAGTCTTGTATCCAAAATGTGTCGTTGGATCAGAACCGGATGAGCCCCCACCAGGGTGATCCGAGATGTTCCTGGATATTAAGCATCTTTGAGCGCTGTGCCTTACTAGTCGGGCGCTCCGATGTGCAACTGGAGTCAAGCGAATGGATAGCATGCCCGGGCCGCGCAGATCGTCAACAGCGTTCAGTCATGTGACCGCCTTGGTTGGCGCCGCGCTTGGCACGCTCCCCTAATAAGCGCTAGCCAAGTGCACCCTTCCAGGCTTAGGCTCCATCAAGTTATCCAAGGTGTCCATACCGCTCGGTCAGCTAAAACCGGCCCGGAGGGCACCCAGGAGCTGAGCAGATGATCGGCTGGGCCTACGGGCGCCGCCGAGAGGTCCACGTATGACACATCATCGGGCTCCTCGCCACGTCGTGACAACCCAACGCACACAGATTTGGCTGCGTGGACCAGTCTCTGGACCCCGTGGTGTAATGTTAGCCTCTCCAACTCGAGGCAGGCGAGACTTGGTTGAGTCACGGGTAGACGACCGCCAGGATTGTGCTGAAAGCCATCTGCCCATACGACTGCGATAGTTGCCGCCTTTTGGCCTAGACAGGGCGAGGCATGGACCACACCCCCGGGCCAGCGCTATAACGATCTGAAGCCGGAATACGTAGGCACGGTGCGGAATGTCATAGCAATACTCTCCAAAACTATCCACAAGTTCAACGGTGCTATTGTGCTTATCGTTAAGATGTTTTTGGTGTCCCCGTAATCGTCGCAACAGCACCAGGTGTTTGACCAAGCTTCCGGCTTCTAAATTGTCCACAGCCATAGATGAAAGAACGTTATCCGTCATCCGACCTTCCAGGTTTCGTTCAGCCAAGGGATAAATTGGCCCTGAATGGGAGAGTGCTTAATGATGCGCCCGATATGCACGGGAGCACAGCATATATGAACTTGGTAGTCGCTTCGTCCACTCAAGCGGGTCGCCTTGTATGCGTTAGACATGCGATATTTCGCTTCCAGGAATCTCTGACAATATTGACCCATGGTTCTATAACAAAGCCGGCCGGTTAAACGTTTACCCCACCGCGGCCGTTGCTCACTTCCTGCCTGGGTCGAGTAATGTACAGGTTACTGGTTGCGAGACGGTCGTTCGACGCATTTAATTAGTCTTCTCGATGGCTCGCACGTGAGCTGCGCGTGGCCATAGCGAGTGCACCCAATTCCTTGTAGTTAGGGGCAGGATCGGACGCTCTAAGCTATTGGAGGCTCGTCCGCGTCGAAAGAGAGTCAGCACAAATGACCCCTTGCACATTGTGCCTAAATTTCATGCACTTGGGTCAGCTGCCAAGTAGCCCCCTGGAGCGTATCGTCTCAGCAGCTCAACTGAAACTCGCGCCCAAAACTCATACAGGGCACACCGCTCAAGCTCAGTGGCGTTAGATTTTGAGTGATCCCGGACGGCATCACCTACAAGGAGACATCTCCACACTCGAGCCTGTTTCGCCAGGTCTGGCGTGCAAGATTGGCATGATCCGTGGCGAGCGCGATCGACAAACTGAATCACTTTTTTCTTTCACATCCCTTACGGGTTTTGTTTACTCCGGCGACAAGCATGCAGATCGCTGTGTTTGTTGCGCGACTTAAGGGTGAACTCGGGTCGACCCAGCCGGCTCGCAAAGATATTCCATTTCAGCCACGGGTGCCACTATCTAGGGCTAGCCGTTTGGGGCACACGCTTAGTTTGGGCTTAGTTCCGCAGGCCCATCACGTTTTGCTAAACAGAATGATTGTCCCTATGGCCTGATGCGTCTGACACGGCTTTTCAGGCGGACCTAACTAAGGACAGCAGAGATCAGGATGTAAGCAAGAAGCGACTTGATGATTTCGGAATAAGCGTGAGAAGACAGGATCATCGAACTCTCGGCAACAACCATGTGGTTGCATGCTGAACAGAGCCGTTGGAAGGTACGGACATGGGCATACACCGATGGTTTCAGTTATGCGCATGGCGTCTGGACTGGTAGAGAAGGGGGAGATCTGCCCAGAAATGTTCGGAATGGACAACATCCGGGATCAGTGGGGTAGTCGCGTCGAACAGCCTTAGGTTAGACTTTACTCATTGTGTAGGGGTACCAAGGGCTACCGGGTCAGGCGGGGATTGTCAAGTGACTGACGACTTCTCCCGAACGTAGAGTTGAGGTCAGGGGACCTTGTGAATCAGGGAGCCATATATGAGGATTTTGTTGGCAAGCTTCGTCGCGACAGGCTTCCCAGACGATGGTGTGGGCCAGAAGCGTTGCAACAGGAATAGGTGTGGTCTCCGCGAGCGAGGCCAAGGCGGCAGTTGAGGCTTAAAAGCACACGATACGCGAGACGGGAGACCCCGTTCGACTCGGTGTATTGTTGCGCCAGACTTTCTCCCGCATTTTAGTCGTTGTTCGGCGCACCCGCACTCACTCGAGGCTGCCCTTGGCCGCCGAAAACACAGGACAACAGTCCCGAATTATCCACTACATCAGCCACGTGCCGACTGACGGGCCGGATTCCCCACAGCACCCCCACACTTTACCCAGACCGCCCTCCCCGCAGGCTGCGACGACAACAGACCCCTCGGCCCTCTGCGCCTTTATAACTCACCTCCATGTCTGTGGCTAGCGCACCGACCCAGATGACGCCGTCGTCCCCAGACGATCCCCGCACACTGCCGCCCTTTGCCAATCTCATCGCACTCTCCTCGCGTGCGCCCCTGCACACCCACTCCAACGTCGGCTACTCCGAAAACCGATATGCGCTCGGCCCTGTCCCGTCGTCTCCGGACCGCAGCCAGAAAGACGGCCTGCGTGGCCCGGTAAATGGGTCCCGCACCTCGCCTACGGGACTCGACCGCGTCAACTCGACCGGCAAAGGTCCCGGAGGGCGCATAAATGGCGATGAGTCTGGCGCGGCGAACGACGATCCAGATCGGCCGAAGAGGAAGAGGCAATCCCAAAGTGAGTGCGAGACATGTCTTTTTCTTCTCGTTTTTCCGACTTCATTTCGTGGCCGGTCGGGCGCCGCGCATGCAAGGCACATGTGATGTAACACCACAGCCTTTGGTTTAAACTTTGCATTCGTCTTTGCAAATCTGTTCCTCATTTTCTTGCCACTTCACTCTTGCTATCTCTTCGTGCGTTGGGTGGGTCCGGGTCATGAGTATTGGGTTTAACCGGGGTTTACCCGTGACCCTTGATGAGTTCATCGTCACTCGCCTCTCAGTCTTGACCAGTAGAATGCGAGGAATGTGCTCAGCGTACCCACGCGCTTCATTCTCCATGCTTTATTGGCGCATCTCACTGCCTCGTCTCCGTTCCATTCATGAGTTTTTCCGGATCGCTGGTTCCTCTCGGTACCATGCCTGTCGGTTGCCTGCCTCTTTGGGAATATTGTTTCGTCTCCGGTGGTATTTCTCCTAAACGAGGCCGTACGCCATCGAGTTCTATCATTCCATTCCGACCCTTTAATACTCGGTTGCTCCCCCGACATAGCTGCCCACCCCAACCATTACTCTCCCGTTAGCTGTATTTCGTCTTGTCGCATGGCTTCCTCGTCTGCAAGCTCTAGTAATGCTGGAAGCGATGCAAAGACTCGCCGACGGAGTACTTCTACTTTTAGTTTCGTAACCCTTCTACTTACTTCTCCCCGCTTTGACAACTTGCTCGTCGGGGCCCCGTGGAGGAATACATGATATTGACCGAGTTTGTTCTCTTGCAGGCTGCGACGCTTGCCGTGCACGCAAGGTGAGATGTGCTCGCGAAAACCCCGATGACCAAAATTCCAGTTGCAAGCACTGTCAAGGTACGCCTATATTGTTAAACCATGTCGACTTCACGGGCTGACTTGGACTCGAGCGCTTGACATACCATGTACCTACGACTACCAACCCAAGAAGCGTGGACCTCCGAATCTGTGAGTAGAATGTTCTAAATGTTCTCGGGCCCTCGATCGCCATTACTCTGCCTTTTGCGGCTTTTGCCTTGCGGCACCTGTGTTGGCCCAGGAAAAGTTCTGCCCGCGTTGATCCGTGCTATTACCGGACGACCGACGTTGAGCCGTTAGCCATCGTCTCCCCGCGAGATCTTGGTTCTTCAGTTCTATTTTTCCGCACATTGGCTCTCGGTCATGCCCCCCAAGATTGATGCCTTTCTGCGCTTATCCTTCTTCGGAAATGTATTCATCTCAACTTGGTGTTAACAACCTGTTGGTAGATATCTGCGCCGACTGCAAGAGGCTGCTGCTGCTAATCTAGCCGCACAGCAAGCGGCGGCGGCGGCGGGGAACGTAACTCAGACTCCCAATGGTGTGGCTCCTCAGGCGAGCAACTCCATCCCCTCAGCCGACGGGATCTCCACTCCACTCCCTGTCGTGAACGCGCACGCCTCGCACCAACAACAACATGGCCTTCCGCAGATGTCCGTTCCTTCGCAGCCGACGGTCCCTTCGTCTGTAAACGATCAACCGGTCCACGTTCCGATGACCATGTCCACGGCCACATCACCCGTGATGGAGTACAACGCAACTTTGTCGCCCTTGCCGGTCGCACTTCCCCCTTCGCGCTATCCGATAGCGGCGGATCAGTTCCAACCGACGAGCTACAACCATACTGGTCAGAGTCCTGGCGCTGCTTCAGACGGTGGCAGCGAGGGTCGACCTCGGACCGCTGATACAGCGGCCAACTCCCAGACCCATTTGGAGGCATCGTTCTCTAACAGCTATCCGCTTTATAATTGGAACATGCCATACAAACCTAATACCTACGGAAATCAACATTCGTCTGGAATCCCACTTCTACCTCCACTGGCCTACTTTTATCGTCCTCATCGCTTGGACAGTGTTGCTCCGCGCGAGAGGATTATGCATATAATTGGATTATTCTTCGACTTTGTCTATCCGCTCACGCCCTGCATCCACAAGCCGAGCTTTATGGCCGATCTGGCGAGCCGCCGCGAGGAGCGCGACCCACTCTTCTTTGCGCTTGTGATGTCAACCGTCGCTAGCACACTGGTACAAGCTCCTCGCAGTTACATCCCCATGGACCGACCCTCAGTCAGGAGGTTGGCACAGACATGTCACGAGGCTAGCCGACACATTAGTGTCGCATCTTATGACCCTCCAACCTCGATGATGGTAGTCATCCGGTACTTGTACGTTTATGATTTGCTCCGTGCTTCGGACGTCGGCTGAGCTTTTTTCCGTTCATAGTGACACCGTATATCATTTCTGCGAAGGCCACGATGCCACGTCACATGCTGCTTTCGGAGAGGCGGCTCACATCGCTGTCACCTTGCATATGCACGAGGAGACTTCGTATGAAGGCTTGGACCCTATCGAGTGCGAGGTGCGGCGACGGACGTTCTGGTTGCTATTTGGTGCCGACAAGAGCATGAGCATTCTGCTCGGCCGTCCAATCTGTTTGCGTGACGAGGATTGTACACTCCACTTTCCCAAAGAAGTCGACGATGAGTAGTACGTGTGGCTGGACTCACATATTGTTTCTTGTCTAACCGGTCCCACCAGTATCTCCGTCAATGGTATCCAGTCCCAACCGCATGGCAAGACCGCGATAGTCTCTGGGCTCAATTATATCTCTCGCATCTTTGCGTTACTGGGCGAGATACTGGTTCGCATTCGGGTTGACAAACGATCTCCTCCACAAGGGCCGTTTGCTACCGCGCGCCTCGAGGAGGTTCGCAGTTTGCACACTCGCATTTGCTCGGCCCTCATGCATGCGCCGCCTGCGCTCCGACTCAAACCCAACGGAGGTCGCCACGGCACCAACGGCGTGAGCTACAACTCTATCACCGGGCAACAGGAGGAGTATGGCGGAGCTGGATTCCGAAAAGCCGCATTCGCCGAGGTCAAGGACTTTTTCGACAACCCCAACGCCTCGCGCGTGGATGCGATGAACCCATACCTCGTTATGCAAGCAAATCTTTACGTGACTCAAGTAAGTCATTCTGATCTGCTGTTCTGTTCGCCGGAGCTGACGCCCGTTTAAAGCAACTCGTCCGCTATGTGATTGAGCAATACCGGGATGAGCTGGTGACCTCCATGCGGCAATCAGCGGGCGACAATTTTGAATCGGAAGCGCTTCGTGCTTGGACATCCGAGGACAAGGAACAAGTAGCCAGCGATTTGCTAAACGTGCTCCATAGGTATGATCGATCACATTTACGCGCGACTTCATTAACTCACTTCCATATTAGTATTCCCATTCAATCGATTGCTGTTAACGGACCTTCGCTCGTTCACAAGGTCAGGTTCGTCGCATCCACACTACTGGATGCTGTTCGCAAAGCGGAGACTGCGCCCGCATCGGCTGCGCGAGCGCATGCGTACCTCTGGGACTTCCTGTCGATTCTCTCGGAGATCGAAAGGAATTATCTGTAAGTTCTTGCTCAGCTGATGGCTATGGGTAATAACCGAGCCTCGCTACTTAGCCTCGATGACGAGCAAGACAGCATGCCCAGCGACAACACAGGGGCGATCAATGTCTAAATATTTCCTTGGGTTTCGTGGAGTATCTATGCGTTCGTTGGTACATGTCCATCCTCGGAGGTGGAGCGCGCTATCTGAAGCGTGATGTAGTATACCCATGGAGCTTTTTGTGCTTTTCTTAATTGCTGTACGCTTTACTCTCGCTTTATGTATCATTCGACGCGGGGACTGTTAGAATACAACACAATTGAACAAAACATTTGAAGTCTTGGTCACGTGAGTTTGTGCGCGTTCGACATTGTGTCTGCCACACGACTCTTGCAAGCGTTTTTCCCTACCCTAGTCCCCCAGCCCACTCTATTGTGGCCGATTCGAACATGGACCACAACGGCGAGAAGGTGCAGATGTCTATCACGGAGGGTATGTCAATTATGCTACTGCTGCTTTTACGAATTCAAAGCAGTCTTGTGTTGTAGATGAGGCGGCTCTGTATGATCGTCAGATCCGGCTCTGGGGTTTAGATGCCCAACAAAAGTCAGTACACTGCCGTGTGCCTTTTTTCTCGCCTAACGAGAGCGCTTTGAAAGAATGCGAAATGCCACTGTTCTTGTAGTTCGACTCAAGGGTGTCGCAACCGAGGCGATTAAAAACATCGTTCTGGCGGGCATAGGCAAATTGATTATTATTGACGGCGAGCCTGTCGACGAGACGGACCTGGGCTGCGGGTTCTTCTTCCCGGAAGGGAGTGTTGGTCAACCAGTAAGCAACGATGTACATAGCGCTCGGAGCGATCTAACTTTGTTGGTACACGCAAGCGAGTTGAGGCCGCTAAACCCCAGATACAAAGTCTAAACCCCTTGGTGAACGTTGTAGCCGTCTCCGACTTCGGTTGTTTGTCGAATGGCCAAATAGACGCTACGTTGGCAGAAGTCGATCTTGTTTGTGTCACGGATTGCCAGAAAGATGAGATGGTGCGCTTGCTCTTGCTCCACGGTCAACCGTCTAATTGCCATGTTGCGCTCTGTAGCTCCGTCTTAACGACGCGTGCCGCCGCTCGAACAAGCTTTTCTATGCTGGAGGGACATATGGGATCCTTGGGTTTGTGTTTGCAGATTTGCTCGTCCACGAGTACCTCGCACAGTACGTCTCCTTTCCTTTCGTATTGAAAGCGGTGCTTCATATGTCCCAGGGGCCGTACCGCGGCCAGCGCTGGGGCAACCAAGGCCACGAAGCAATCAGTGACCTATCCCTCACTACGCGAGAGTTTCAGTCACTCTTGGAAAGGCCTTGCGAAGCGTCAAACAAAAGAGCTGAACCCTTCTGCTGTATTCTCAGTGTTAGGTGAGCTTGCTGCGGTATGTTCCGGTAGAGCTCCAGCTGACAGCCCAGGCGACCAGCCTTGTGGGAGTGGGAATCTCAGCACCAAGCGTATGTCAGGCCTGATTCGGGGGCTGAAGTCCGTCAGATTGCGGCCGAGATGATCAAGTCGGCTGGCGTGAATGCCCAGTCGGATCCCGTTCCTTCAGCTGCTGCCGTGGAGTGAGTAGTTTTCTTCAATTGATATATTGCATATGGTTTAATATCACCAAAAGTTCGCTTTGTGCAACCGCAAAGAACGAGTTTAGCCCCATCTGTGCGATCGTCGGAGGATTCCTTGGCCAAGACATCTTGAAGGCGTTGGGAGCCAAGGAACCTCCGATCTCCAACCTTTTAGTTTTTGATGGATCGACGGGAGCTGCGAGCGTCGTCCCAATGAATATGAGCGCTTCCTCCTAATCGTGAGTACCGAAGACAGCTCCCAGCGTCACTTGACTTGATCATGATTCCCCTTTCCTCTCATTTACAGGCCGAACTCGTTTAGTTCCCACCGAACCTGAGCCCGCGTGGTGTCTATTACGCAACCTGTGTATATATGCGTATGTTAAGCTTGTTCCTCGGCCATTTTGTGGAAAACTGGTTCGTCAGTACTTGCTTACATTGTGTCACGAGGGCACTACTCCCGAAACTCAGCTGGGAGGCTTAAATCTGTCCCGTGACGTTTGTTCTGTTCATCCCGGGCCTCCTCTTGCCAGTTTGTCCGATAATCTGCCCAAGTGTCCCCGTCCTATGGGTTTATGCGGGCCTTCTGCCCCAGTTACCCCGAGCCACGTGGGCCCCAGTGTGTGCCCACCTCTTGAGGGCTCAAAGGGGGCCCGATTGAACAGTGATCTACATGACCGAAGACTCCGGTAAGTGCGGAGCCTTTACATATGACATTGCAGCTATAGCATCCCTCTCCACCGACGGCTGGCCTGCTTCCTGAGGTTGCTTTTTCACGAGGCCGCTTTTCCTACAGTTGAGTGGGGGCTCGCCATCATAATACAGTATTAAACGCAGCCTGGGTGCTTGTTTATGCAACCACGACCTCCTGCTTGGCTTCTTTATAGACTGCCACTCATGCTCGGTTGCCGATGTCCAGTTGACAGTTGCTGAGCCTCCTTGACCTCATTCGTCTCTCACCAGTACCAGTGGGTAGCCCAGGTATACTCACGCATGAAAATACGTGTGGTCTATCTGAATTTTGGGAAAACAGAAACATGAGTTGAAAGACTGATGGAATAAACAGGACAATACAAGGACACTTGTGACAGCGTGGGAACAGGCAAGGCCGGTTGGCTTAATGGCAAAGCGCCAGTTTCCGGTATGTCTATATACCCAGCTGGAGATTGCATGTTCGAGTCCTGCACTGGTCGCTCTTTTTGCAGGTCGACCATCCCTTATTCACGGACGACTCGGATCTAGTCACGGCTTTATCCTACGCGATATCAAGGTACAATGTGCCCTACGTCCCAATCCCCCCCCCCCCCCCGCCGCGCCCTTATCTGTAGGAGAGACGAAGATGACCCAGTCGAGATAAGACATACTAATCGGTGCTAATTAATGATCAAATTCGCTTACCGAGGACCGGCTAAGTGCACGTGAAGCCTTCGAAGATAACACCCGAATGTGATATGCAAGCGCACATATATATCTCAAACCGGCAACGCCAACAGCTGAGGGAGCCCGCTTCCGACCACCACCGGCTCCAACTGGCACACGATGGCTGGCAAGCTAAAGGACCTGACCAAGCGCTCCACATGGGAGCTTCAGCCCGAACCCTCTACGTTTGCGCCAAGCAACAAATGGAGCAACAAAGGTGCGTGATAGGCTGCTCGATGTTATACGGTGCATGAATTCGTTTTACACACAGATATGGATCCTGTGCCTATCCACATGAGAAGTAAGATCTAGTTGTGCCCTTGAACATTAGACGTTCACAAACATCGTCTACAGCATGGACGGTGTGGGATTACACATCGTACTGGCTATCAGATGGATTCAACGTGGCTACTGTAAGCAAACCTAAACACTCGCTTGAGGTGGAGCAACTAATAAGGGGACGCGCAGTGGGAGATGGGTACGCCAAACATTAAGCAATGTCGAAGCTTTGATTAAGTTGTAATATTGTAATTCAGCATCGTCCATGCTGGCTGTTGGGTTATCCTGGAGGCAGGCTCTCCCTGCCATTGCGATAGGTGGGCCCCAGCCCCATGCTGTAACTTGGTTGACCCTGATAGAGCTCGCTCTTACTAGGTCATTTTATTATCGCACTTGCTGTGACGGTTGGACCAACCTACTCTGGGATCGTAATTTCGAACTCACACATATAAACCATAGGCAAACGGAACAATTGGCGCGAGGCTTCACGTTCCAGTAAGTGGTTTGACAAATTGGTGTTTCAGTTCTCGAACAACGTTTCGCCTAGTTTCCAGTATTGAACCGTAGCTCGTTCGGTTATTGGCTTTCGTATTTCTCAGTCGTTAGCCGGCACGTCGTATCTCTAACCTGCCATGGTGCCTATATCTGACCGAGTGTGTTCAGAGTCGTATTGGCCATGTTCTGGTTTGCGATTCAATCGTGAGTTCGGTCGTTCTTGAAAACTCCGATAGGCACTGATTCATGTGCACACGCAGTTACACCGGATCCGAATGCGTCTACCAAATGCTCAAAGCTATTTGGCCGTCAACCGCGCGAATCCCCAACCATTTATCCCCGAATGCCAACATTACCACAGTCGGTGAGCTTAATGTTTGTTCACGGCTGCCCGGCATCAAACAGAGCGACCCACAGGAATAATGTGTTACTTCCTCTACTGGCTCCTCCAACTCCCCTTCCTCCTGGTTTCCCCGCACAAGATCCGTTACTTGTTCATCGCCAAGGCCATACTAGCACCTGCAACTGGTCTTTCGATGATGATATGGGCATTCGTTCGCACTGGAGGGGGGCCCATCTTTGCGCAGAAAGCAACTGTCTCGGGATCTGCGTTGAGTTGGGGTAAGCACTGAATCCCCAGAACCAACGACCCATTTACTCATGCCCTAGCAGCAATGTTATCGGCTGTGAACTCAGCCATTGGAAATTATGCTGTATGTTCTACTGGTTGCTGACAGGATTGCGGTTTCAACTGACCTTTCTCAGACGCTCTCTGTGAACATCCCCGATTTTACTGTACGTTGGCGACGATTTACTACCATTTATGCTGAAAGCTTACATAGTTTCTCGTTAGCGCTATGCTCGTAGCCCGCGAGACCAGTATATTCAGGTTCTAGTCATTCCTGGTCCGCCCTCCTATCCCATTCACAAATGAGAATTTGACCAAATTATTTTAGTGATTTTCACCTTCTTCGCGTTCATGGGAGTCGCTGGTGAGCCCTTGTCGAGTAAAAGCACCTTGTTTGTCTCATATCTCGATTATAGTTACCAGTGCTGGGAATGTTATCTATGGCGAAATCCTTTGGGATCCACTTACCCTGATTGATCGGTAAGCTCCTTCACTTGAGAACCCCACGTCTGTGACCAACTCTACCCATATACAGCTGGGACAACCGTGCGGCAGCGTTCTTCGCATCCTTTGCCTTCTGCCTGGCGACTATTGGTACCAATGTGTCGGCCAACTCTATCAGCGCTGCAAATGACTTTACCGCTCTTTTGCCAAGGGTAAATTACAAATGTTCAATAGCCCATAGCTTGCTAACACACAATTTGTATAGTGGTTAAATATCCGCCGTGGGCAAATCCTTTGCGCGTTCATCGGCGGGTGGGTCATCTGCCCGTGGGAAATCCTAGGTTCGAGGCTTTTGATCACTCCCCTTGCGTTGATCTACAATTCCACGAGCAGGGAGCGCAATTGGCTTCTTGAACTTTATGGGAGGTTATACCGTGTTTTTGGGCCCGATCTGCAGTATTATGATCGTCGACGTAAGTGGACAAGGCACTCTCGAGAAACTCCCAACTAACTGTATCCTGTCATAGTACTGGCTCGTGCACAAGGGCAAGATCGACGTCCCGGCGCTGTACAAATTTGATGGCCGGTATCGATACACCGCAGGAGTTGTGAGTTTCGACCCATTTCTCTCACCCAGTTGGTGCTAACGCATACCCATAGAACTGGAGGGCGTTGCTCGCTTTGGTTGTCTCTGTGCCCCCTAACCTTCCCGGTAAGGCTATGTTTAAATAATTCAAGCACCCCACTTACGATAGTCGTGTTAGGTTTGATTAACTCAATCAACCCTAAAGTCTCTGTTGGTGCCGGCGCACAGCACTTGTATAGCATCGCGTGGTTGCTCGGGGTATGTGTACCCTGTTCTAGCCTTGTTCCGGTTTGGCACAACTGCTAATTGGGTATATAGTTCTCCCTTGCTGGGGTGACCTATTTTACCGCTTCCAAGCTCTTCCCTCCCACCGAAACCATGCTCGACGAGCACATATCCGGAGACGACCGACTGAATGGCCACGATTATTCCGATCATGCAACCGACGAAAAGTCAAGTGATATCAAGGTCTCTGATCGTGCTGTTTGAATTTACACGTCTTATTCTTCTGCTACGTCGACAAATTTATCTTACCGAGGATTGGATTGCACACAACTGGTCGTATTTAGGTTAGTGCAATGGACGTATCGGTGCACATTCGTGGTAGAGTGTTGCTAGTGAGTATAGGCAACCTTGATATGGTTAGCTCGAGAATCCGTTTGAGCTTTCAGACTCGAGCCTCGTTCGAGTATCTACCAACGAGCTCCACGCTGGCGCATTATGCACCGGGCAGCGCGCCCAATGTTCAGCTTCTGACCCGCTATATCCCGTAGCGCCCAAGGCTCGGCGCGCGTGCCTGATTTACATAAAAAGCGCCGAGGGCGGCTCACGTTTCAACCACGCCTTCCCCTCTTTCTCCTATCCACGACGAGTCTCATGATGGCTCAATCTCGCCCTGAATCAGTCAAGCTGCGAGTACTTGATGAGCCACCGGTGAGTATAGCTCGAAACTTGCTTCGAGCTGGCACTTGATGAGGCCGTGCAGGCGCAGGAAGGCTCGGGGCTTCCCGCACAGGAGTTGCTGCAAGATTACCTCGATATGGCTTCCTCGAAGCAAAAGTACCAGTATAGACTAGGTAAGAATATTTTTACGGAAGGGACCTGAAATTCACGCAAACAATCCACGAATTCGAACCCCCAAACCATACGACAGCCAAGTTGATTGCGTGGAGTATGTATAGCAACCATTATTAACCTAGGAATAAATCATTAACCGGATGATTACCCAACAGGCTTAAACATTATTATCATACTGCAAGTCATTTTCAGCGCACTAGTCACTGTTGTCACTTCTTTGGAGCCAACGCCACGGGTACGCTACCCATGATGCTCCTTCTGTGACAAATGTTCGCGACTAACCATTATGTGCTTCAGACCCGTATCGCTAGTGTGGTTTTGGGGGCTCTCGCAACAGTGACCGCATCTTTAGTCGCACGGGCCAAGGTGTGCATTCCTGCCGTTACACGACATTAGTGTAACCTCCCCCTCTCCATTTACAGGGCACGAACCAACCTGAACTCGCGGAAACCCACGCCAAGGACCTCGAGAAATTTCTAGCTCGATGCCGGCTATTTATTAAGGAATCAGGTTCGGCTTCTGGAGATCAAGTCAAGGAGGGGGTAAGATTCTACTTTGAGCACTGAGGGATGAACTTATATATTTGATCAGGTTATGAAACTGGTCGAGCTGTACGAGGCGATCGAAGATAAGGCTACTCAGTAAGTTCAGCGTCGTTGGAACATGCAATAACTATTAATCGGTATGTGGATGATTCTTGTCGTTTATTCTTATGATAGGGCATACCGTGGTCGGGAGACACCACCCACCAGTTCCCAGTTAAAGGAGCCGCTCCCTAGGGTTACCCCTGCGCCTGCTGTGCCAGGAGGTCAACAACCAGCGAGCAACGGTGCGCCGCAAACCGAAGCCCAGCCAAGACAGTAACGATACAACTTAACGATTGCTGGTCGCGTTTACTCATACCGCCACGTCTTTCGTCGCTCCTCGTTGAGGAAAGGCTTGGCCAATCTGGCTGTTAGCTTGAGTGGATTTATTGTCATGTTTTCTTGATGCACTTAAGATGTCTTCTACGACCTAATGATACTTTGAATGATTGTACGGCTCACTCACCGTGATTCGTTCTTGACGATCTCATTTAAAGACTAAATATATGCTGCTCTGTAAGGCTACATGGCGCTGACCAAATCCTTGCTTCCGGATAGCTGTTCGGCACCGCTATGTCTTTTAAGGCACACGGTTTGCGGTCACTCTCGTTGGACTCCCGCTCTTGACCACCACAAGTTTGACATGGATACCTCGGGTTCAGGGGAAGATACGCGCTCGGTGGCTAATGGTGCAGTCGTGAGTTCCCAACCGAGCTTAGTTTCAGGCCACTAGTTAACTTCACTAATTGCACCACGACCCGATGCCAGGTTGGTTCGTCCGAAACCACTCCTCTGCTTCGGTCTGCCCCACCGACACAGTGGCGAGCCGTGAGTACCGAAACGGAACGGACGCTCATCGGTGCTGACCGTTTCGGAACAAAGCAGACAAGCGACCGAAGTGCGAGGGTAAGGCTTCAGCCCTATCTCAACAAGGCCATTGCACAACAGAAGTATCAGTATAGGTTGGGTGCGTTCAATTATGAATCTTTGAAAACAGCTATTAACTCATGGGATCACATAGGCAAATTCATTAAATATGGTGCGATGGCCGCTATTAGGTAAAACGTCACGTATGTTCATTTCTAATGCCCGTTGCGTTTGTTGTAGGCATAAACTTCATACTCCTTCTGCAAGTTAGCGTTGGAGCAGCAATCACAGTTGTGACCGTTCTTGACCAAACCGAGCAGGTTTGTTACGCGCCTCAAGTAGTTATGGTTAATGAAGGTGATTAATCCCTGGTTTTCAGACACGCCTGACCATTGCAGGCCTGGGGTCTCTAGGGACTATGACGGCAGCCATTTTGGCCAGAGCAAAGGTACACGCACAGTTTAAAGCTTGTTTACAGCGATAACATCTGTAGTTAAAGGGGACGAACCAACCAGAGCTCGCTGAAACCCACAGCCGCGACTTGGAAAGGTTGATCGGACAATGCGAGCTGTTTATCGGCGATGTTGGCTCAGCGACCGGTCCGGAAATCGACGCTCAGGCAAGTGTCTCTTTCATATTCGCTAACGATACGGTTTAACACAAGTTGGGCGCTCAGGTGATGGAGTTTGTACGACAGTTTGACGCAATTGAGGATAAGGCTGTTCAGTAAGAGAAGTACCGTCGGTATACAGAGGGTAGTAGAACTGACGAGCTGTAGGGCGTCCCGTGGTCGCGAAACGCAAACTGCTGCCGCACCTCCTGTGTGAGGGACGAATGCGACGCTGAGAGCCGAACGTCACCTGTTTTGTATACATTCCCCGAATGCAAACCAGGTTTCAACAAGCTTTGGATATGGTTCATCTCTTCAGAATGGCATATAACCAAGGTAGCAGCCTCGTATCAGCGCAAAGCTCTTTGGCTTTGACTCATTGGGGGATCGCTATAATTAGAGTCTGGCTCAAGCCTTGTTGAGGACCAATCGTCGATCAGCTGCCATCTCAAGAGGCTAAATAAGGACTTAGTTCTTATTGACAGTGGCAGCCCACGCGTCTAAGCTGTTATACCGGAGCGCCCATCAATCCGTTGCTTGTTTCAACGTGCCAGTCACTATTCTTCCCCGTCAGTGCACGGCGTCCACGATGACCAACGAGATCAGTGGCAAACCGACCGTGAGTGACCTGAGATTGACTCCAATTTGCCCCTAACATGGGGGGCATTCCACAGACGGAATATGCCGAGCGCAGGACCGCAAGGGCTCAACTGCAGGAGTGTCTTGAAGAAGCGACTGAGAAGCAAAAGTACCAGCGTCGACTCGGTAGGTCGAATATTATGTCGGGAATCAGCTATCACTAAGTCCTTTGACCCGCGTAAATTGGATCATAGCGAGAGCGATTGAGTGGAGTAAGCAAACATGCTTGGAGCAGGGCAAATGTTAATCGGCTGAGATACGCCGCAGGCTTGAATTTTCTTCTTATTCTACAAGTTGTCATCGGGGCGTTGATTACGGTTGTCAATGCTGTTGAGCAAACTCGCTGGGTGCGTCACTTCAGCCGTAGGGGGTCTACAACACTTACGTTTACCTAAACCAAGACACGTTACCTTAGCTTAGGGTTGGGAGCTCTGGGGACTGTAGTTGGTTCACTCATCGCTCGGGCCAAGGTACATCCTTGGCACGCGGGCTGGGGTGTGGCTGATCACCTGGGTCTTTGGTAGGGCACGAATCAGCCCGAACTCGCAGAAAGTCATGCTTGGGAACTGGATAAATTCATACGTGCCTGCCACCGATTTATCGAGAATTTAGGTGGGGATGTCAGTGAGGACGTGGATAGAAAGGTAGGACTCGATTTGAACACCCGGCGCTGGTTTTGTTGACAAGTAATATGCCAGGTTGCGGAGCTAGTGGGTTGGTATGAAGCGATCGAAGACAAGGCCATACAGTGAGTTGCTCGTGTCTTTGGCACTTGAGGGTCACCAATAAGTCTCACCACTGTGTTCGTAGAGCAGATCGTGGCGTTTATGCGGGTACAGTCTCGGTTCCTGCTGTCGACAGTTTTGCCGGACTCGTGGCTGGAGAAAGCTCGGGCTCCGTCCGTCCTTCTACGGAGAGCCCCACTGTGCAGCCTGGCCGACCTCATCATGGCGCGCGGATGTGACAACGTGCTGTTCAAGATTTCTGTTGTATTTGGGGGGTTTATTAGGATACGTACCGTATTTGCGTCTGATGTAAATGTTTACTATGCAACGGCCCAGCATGTTTCGAGTCGACACCTCGTCCACCTGGTGGCGTATTTTGCGTTGGGGGCAGAACATCTCAGCGCCATTTGAGCGGCCGGGTGTAAACATTCGGATACCAAAGTACGAGATGGTGGTGTCCAGGTCTAATGTGTACCACCGCTGGGTGTAAGTCAACGTATCTATTACTCGGTGTTTATTGCACTCTTCTCCTGATGCACGATGGTGGGTATTTCAGCTCGGTGAGGTCCTGTACATCTGCAAACATTACGTAATAGCTGGTTATGAAATTTGCAATACCAGGAACCAACCACGACACCATGGCGGGAGGGCTCTATGGCGGTATCAAGTTCTCTACCTCGAACTCTGGCGCTGGCTCAGAAGCGACTATAATCACACCAATCGAACCCCAGGCTGCTGCAGCTACGGTTCAACCAGCTCCAGTTGCCACTAATGTACCGGCACCCACACCCGACGATCCTGCGCCTGTAAAAGTGGATGACTCTCAGAAAAAATCTGCAGGTAAAGGAAATGGTTATTCGGCGGACGAGCTGGTTTAGCTGAGTCTGAGCTGTAGGTTGGTCCGCGGCGCTCTCCTTTGCACCAACTCGACGAAAGGCGCCTACAACACAATCTCGACCCACATACGTTGGTTTCACCACCACGGCCGTGTCTGCCGTTGCACCAACAACTACTATCAGCCCCTCCGCAGTCATATCAGCGCCCCCTGTCAGTCTTCAACCACCCAAATCCGATGTGCAGTCAGACGCCGGCGACAGCAGCAACGCCGGTGGTTGGGGGAAGAAAATCAAGGCACCCTCTATGGTACTAGACGAAGACGTCAACGGGTTCCGTGCTGCGGGCGGGAAAAAGAAAGGAGGAGGTTCACGCAAGAAGGTACTCTTCTCGCCCACATCGTCCCTTCCACCGACTCTCCGTCCCGTGCTTGTGCTGGATAGATGTTCGCTATCGCCCAGTACTGTGTGCTCAATACCTCATTCGTTATGAGCAGGGAAAGAATGCTGCAAATGTTCCACCAGCTTGGGATCCCATGGAGCCCTACGACCCTCGCGCCCCCAACGATTACTATGAATACAAGGCCTACAAGCAAAAGGAGCGCGAAGATTATTTAGCTAGGCGTCAGGCAGAGTTGAGGGAAGGGTCTCGTGGCCACAAACGATCCTGGAAGGACGGCGGAAACTCGGAGGACAGCGATGATGCTTCTGAGGATAGTCGAGATTATGATAGGTGGCAGAACCGCCCAAGGAAAACAGGTACCTACCCGTTTTATCTAAATTACTCGACTTTGCTAACCTTGGCTTCAGGTCGGTACGAACGCTCTGCGTCCAGGTCACGATCAGCCTCGCGGTCAAGGTCCCCACGGCCTTCATTCGGGAACCGTGATTCGACTGGTCCTCGCGCAGCGCCGTCCTTTGCCCCGCCGTCCTTTGCTCCTGCGTCTGCGCCCGCCGACAGCGTACCCCCTGCTTCGAGTGGTGAGGAAGCCTACCTTAGGCGCCTGGCCCTTTCGACCAAAGCTTCAAATGCGGCGGCACCCCCCGCGAGCGAGTCGCCGGCTCCTCCGGTTACCACAGGCGACGAAGCATACGCCCGTCGACTCGCGATGTCTCAAGTGCTGGCTCAGCCCAGCGCGCCTCCCGAACCAAAGCCAACATACCCAGGTTTCGCACCTTCTACTCAATCTCAAGCACCTGCTGCTCTGGTTGATGACGATCCGACACCGTCACCGCCGCTCGACGCTCCACCTGTTCCTGCTCCTGCGGCTCCACCATCGTCTGGCCCTGGTTCTGCCGAGTTTGAGGCTCAAGTCAAAGCTCGGAGGGATGCGGCTGCCGCCATCGCAGCACGTCTTGCTCAAATGGCCAACGCTGGCCCCAGCCAACCGCCAGCCCCGCCAGCCCAGCCCTCGGAGCCTCCGCCGTCAGATAGTAATGACAAGTTCGTTCATCCTTTTAAATGGTCTTGTTGGAATCTAACTTGTGCCTCAGGCCTGATCCTCATGGGTTTGCCGCACGTCTGATGGCCAAGTGGGGCCACAAGACGGGCCAGGGTCTGGGCGTAAACGCTACGGGAATCGTTCAACCTCTTGTTGTTGAACAAACAGCGCGACCAAAGGGTAGCAAGGGTGGATCCGCTGGCGGATTTGGATCAAAGGATGGCGGCAACATGGGTAGGATTATCAACGCCAACGACGACGCTCGTCAAAAGGAAGAGCTGGAGCGATTCGGCGAGCCCAGTCGAATCGTGGTTTTATTGAACATGATTGGAGTCGAGGATATTGGTGACGAAGAATTGCCCGACGAAGTTGGTACGTACAAAAGAGAAGATACATTCACAGGATGCTGATCTTGTTACAGCTCAGGAATGCACCAAACACGGAGTAGTCGAACGTGTGTTTGTGCATGGCGTCTACCCCCCTCCGCCTTTAGAAGAAGATAGCGTGCGAGTGTTTGTCAAGTTTTCTGGTCCGGTTGGAGCATACAAGACCGTACGGGACTTTGATGGGCGATTCTTTGGGGGGCGGACTATTCGTGCGAGGTACTTTGATGAGAGGTTGTTCGAGA
>WSLN01000070.1:0-36104 GCA_019677355.1 Ceratobasidium sp. 370
GGTCACCATCTTGTGTCCAGGGCGCTCCCCAGTCTCGAGTATGGACTCGTCAGACCACATTACACTATCCCAGTCCCGCTTGGAGTTGTCGCCGGCCCATGTAAGTCGTTTTCCAGCTGTTCGTTTGCTCATGTAAGGTTTACGGCAGGCAGATCGGCGATGATAGCCATACCGGTGTGCAACATTGCGGACTTGGGTCCAGGTAACACCACCCCCAACAATTTCAGCAATCGTTTTATAGGAGTCAAAACAATGCTTCACAAGGGTACGCACAATAAGGCACTCAGTACGGGGTGGAATAGCGACAGGGCGACCAGAACGGGGGAGAGATTTGTAGGTTTTGTACTTTTTAAAGCGGTAAACAGTCTTGGCGACACCAGACAGAGAAAGACAGAGTTTTTCAGCAATTTGGGCAAATGTGAGACCCTGGCCACGCAGAGCAATTATACGGCCTCGGTCGAACTCAGAATACTCAGTTGTGCTGGCTGATGGCATGGTCGGAGGCGAAGGTCTGATTTCCAAGCCAGTCATGTGGAATTTTTCCACACTTGTTGTCGGCACGAGTACTACATCCTCAATGGCAACCACTGCACCCATGCCATGCTTGCCATGAACAAGTTGAACAGGATGCCATTCATGCCAAGCCTGAGAAAACTCCGAGTAACAGGGCTGATATCAAGCACAACATGGATGGCCTTCAGAAGTGCATTGAGGCACACACCTGGCACAGTCTCATATATGACTGTGAGTTTACATTTCTTAATTTGCATTAGATCTACATTCACTAATCCTTGTAGTAACCACCCTCCTGACCAAGGCAGCACATAATTATCGGGTGTACAATGAACACGAGCACCCCTCCATCGGCATGGGCCCTGGTGAGAAAGCATGGTGGCTGGCCCAAAAAATCAAGATGGAAATGGAAGAGCTCATGAATGCCAGGGGCACGCAGCAATGCTTGAGGGCCCAGGCCACCAATATTGTGCAGGGTCGCTGGTGCCAGGAGATCGGCTCCAAGATGACCATGACTGGATGAGACACTGAGTCAGAGGAGCCCAAACACAGTGACAAGGTGAAGCAGTTGGGCAATTTGGCCAGTGCCGATGCGGCCTCTGGCCTGTTGTTCAACCCACTCAGCATGGAGCTCATGTTGGACTGCCAGCCAGCTCTCTGGGCGTTTGGGGAGCTGATCGACAAGCCACTAGCCATTCAAATGCTTCACCCCACTGGCGGTCCTCTCCTCATGCACATCTGGTTATCACTATGGACTTTAATAACAGTGCACAAGTCTATCCCATTGTAGTCTGGTCAGTTTTATCTAATGGCTGTGCAATGTGTCAATTCAGCTTGGGAACATCTTGTCTGGTGAAGGAATCTCCAAGCCGAGACATGGCTCAATAAGAATCAACCAATGTTACTGCACAGTTACCTGGACACTGCAATTCATCTCAAAGCACTGCACATGTGACTGGAGCTCATGGCACAACTGTTGCCCAAGTATGGGGTGGACCAAGTGGGCATGCTTTATCTGAATGCAGTCAAGCCACTGGCAGTGGGTGGCTGCCTCGATTATAATTCAAGCCAAGTCCTGGCTGCCATGTGGGGTGCATTCGACAAGTTTGGAGCCTCCTCCACTGCTGGGAGGTTAAAACCCAAGCTCCTGGAGTGTCTGCTGTCAGCCTCCATCCACCTGTATGCCTGACTGGTGATGGATAAGACCAGTCACCAAGGCGAGGTGTTCTACCCAATGGCAACATTACCATCTACAGAGATTCAGGACAGTCTTGTATCTCAGTGGCACAGGGGGTGGAATGTGCTGGATAATGGTGAGTGCTTGGCCCTGGTAAGTGATTCGATTTAAATCCAAGTCAAGTGTTCACCCAGCAAGCCCTTAACAGCATGAGGAACTCCTTGAGAAATGCCAGATTGTATGGACCCTCAGTGCACAAGGATCTAAGTGAGGCTGCAATTGGGAGAACTGGTATTACTGATCACATGGTTTACACCAAATTGTGCTGATGCTACTGGAATCCAAGATGCTCAGCCTGACTGAGGCACATCTTAGTGAGGTAGGATCAGGAAATGTGCAAGAGAAATAGTTAACTTATGACTATTTCAGGCTCTCGTGATCCTGGAAAGACCCCCACCTTCTGATGGCCCTCAACAGCATTGACGCTTGTTTGAAACGGCAGGGGCCACTCCATGATCTGATTTTGGACTTCTGCACTCACAAAACAGCCAAGTTCAACTACCCAGGTGTCCAGTGACTCCTCAAGCACAGTGAGCTTGACCACAGGTCTTATGAGGAAGTCACCAGCAGCCTCTTGAATGCTCATAGTGCTATCTGGGCATCAGCATGGGAGCAGGCAGACGAGGGGGCAGGCAAGGCAAAGAAGGTGCACAGGAATACCCCATTGACCCTTGAGGAAATCCTCACAAACCATCCAGTCCTGAGCCTCATGCACAAAGAGTTCTGGGCACTGGCTTACCCTGCCTGGTTTGTTGACTGGGAAGACAATGAAGCCAAACGGATGGGCACTCTGGGCACCAGAGTCGGGTGGGGACCATTGCATCGATGGCTCGTTGATTCCCTCATGCCCTGGGTGTTCGAAGACAAAGCAGCATGGTGGTTACTCCAGGTGGTGTCTCGAGTTCTCAAGCTGACCAGTTGTCACCCATGGTGGTCTGAGGTGTTTGACATCACTGACCTGCCCTGAATACCCAGCAACCCCCTGCCTGAACTCCACACTGTCCCCAAAGGCCCTGGGCATCAACGCAAGCCAGCAAAGGGGGAAGGCAAGGCAGACAAGGAAACAGTAGGTGAAGAGGAGACGGAGGCAGCCAAACCCACCGCCAAGCAGGCTGCCAGCACATGGACAGTGCAGAGCAAATTGTCAAAAAGGAAGAATAAGGGCCAGGGTAAGGGTAAGGGCAACAAGGTCCTGCCTGTGCTGCACAAGTCAAGGGTGCATATTGATGATTCTAGTGACAAGGTTGACAGATTTGAGCTGGTGGCAATGTAATATTTTGTGGCTCCATGAATTGTGTGGTACAATTTAATGATGCAAGCAACAAAAAACCTGACGAATGTCATTGAATGTCTTGCCCTGGAGATGATGTGTACTTGTTGGGGCAAAGCATTTGACAAGCAGGTCTTGGATCACCACCTGTAGTGCTGACCTGCCTGGTGTTAGGCGATCCCTGACATTGCAAGCACTCTCCTCCTGCTCATTGGTTAGGAAGAGGTGGAGTCGTTTATCATCACTTCCTGTCACAGTAAGCCCCTCTTCTAGTTGTAAAACAAATGTAACAAGTCAGACCATGCAATGGCTGTAAGTCTCAATGCCAGATGGATTGAGTGTATTGAATATGTCTTGTGCCTTCGAATCCATCATCCATTTCCTTTGTATTGTTGGGTATGCCTTGCTAATCTGTGTCTGCTGTTGAGCAAATAATCAGCTGCAATTGGATATGAGGGGCCAGAGAGGACTAGTCTCATTTGGGAACTCCACTGCCCGGACAAGTGCATTCCAGTCCAACCCTTCAACCTGCTTGGCCCACCCAGTTACATCCAAGAACGGGCTGGTATCTGCATAGCCTGTAGATTGGGGCATTGTGGTTGGCTTTGAGCCAGGCATCCCTTTGAACATTGCATCGAGTATTTGCTCCTTGACCCCATCAGGTTTAGTGGCAGATTCTTGGCCAGGGATGTAAATGCCTTGAGGAGCAGGGGAGTTGTAAATGTTGTATTTTGGGGGGAAGAGACATTGGACTTAGACATGAGTTGTCGGTAAGCCATTCTTCTTTGACAGGTGCTTGTGATAATCATGCTTGTGTCTGAATTTGACTGAGATACTTGTGATAACTCCATATGGATCATCTTCTGGGCAGAGGTTGCATTGCTCCCCAAGAACAGGCTGAGGAAGTGCAGGCATCCAGGGCGTTGCACAGGAAGGGAGTTGAGGGTGACCTCAGATTACCCCATATTTGCTGAGGTGGAGAAAGGTGTCCTTGGTTTTTGCATTCATATGTGATGGTGTATGGTTGGGATAGTTGAGGTGTCCATCAATGGCATCATAGGGGACACAGACTTGGCATTGTAAGCAGTAGAATAATTTTAGGCCATTGCCTTGAAAAAGTCCTAGACTGAGACAAAGCAACTCATTGTTCAACCAGACATCTGGTAAAGAAGGGTGGGGGCAAAGAGTAAGAATGACCTCTGGGTTAGTTGGAGCTGTTGTTGCTTTTGGTTAGGTTATTCAGAGAAACCAGGTAGGAGCCAGGTATACTTCTTTTTTCACATGTTGTGTGAGCCAAGAAAGACTGTTAAAAATAAGAAAAGAAAAACGTACCTGGACGAGTTCAGATGGGACAGCGGCAAGCAATAATGGCTGAAAGGCTGGAGTGTGTGTTCCATATGGAGCAAGGCAGTTGGTGAAACAGGCCTGAAGGGTAGCCACCACCTGTGGTTGCTGTGGTCTAGTTGAAGTGGTGTTGGGTGAGAGCACAACAACTGGCGCAAGCGGCAGACATACTGGGTAGAGGTAGGTGCACCCATAGTGGCCTTACCAGTTGAAGATGGTCATGTCAGGTGCGGTTAGTGCAGCTACTGGGTGGGCAAGACAGTGGGCTTGGCGTTGATGGGGGTCAGTGCATTGTAGGCAGCAGCAGCACTGTCAGGGAGGTTGTGGGGGCAAGTTGAGCTCGCAAATGGCTGGTTTGGCACTTGTGGCTGGTGTGAGCACGTATGTGAGCATGGAAAGGACAGAGACAGGCCATAAATGTGGTCAGCCCAGTCCAGCTCAGTCACTGGTCGACGTACCAGTTAAGCCCTGGACAGCGACTGCATCGGCAGGTGATTAGTGGGTAGTGACTTCGACATGTCAAGAGGGGGTGTCGTGGTCAAGCGAGACAGGAAAAAACAGAGCAGGGGCAGGTTGCTGGAGATAAGACAAATTGGTCATAACTAAGTGCTTGCCATCTATGCTTGAGGAGTCAAGTCGAGAATGCCAAGTCTCCCCTTAACAACAGCAGCATGCTTGTAATGCCACATAATGCTGCAACCAGAAGTTTTGCCAGATGTATGCAACCTACTAATAGGGGACCACATATCAGTGCTGAAACAGGCTGAAAGCACACATGTATTTCAACAGGCAGAAACTGGTGTGTATACATTTGATGCTCAGGCTCTGAACAAGATACAATCACTAAGATGACACACTCTTGGCATCCAACATGACATCTTCAGTAGAATTTTGAACAGGTATGTTCAGGCACAAAATGTGGGATCAGCAGCTAATAGCACTGTTATTTTGTATTGTACATGCATTTTGACACCTGCCATGCCCCAATTTTGTGATGCTCCTTTGCTATCATGCATACCACCATCCAAACAAGCATGGTCGCATCGACCACATTGAGGACTTAATGCCTGAACTGCTTGAGCTTTTCTCGGGATCTTCAAATACCAACTATGCAAAGGAAGAGAACAACAATGCTGGGATACAGGTGGGTTCTTTGCTTCATGTTTTCTTCATCTACTTGTGAGGTGAAAATATTTATTGCCTACTAGAACTATGGGCCTGCCAGGCCTAACGTGACTTGGGAACACTGCCAAAAGGTCGCACCTGTTATCCCTTATTATTTATACAACATCCAGTATGTCGAAGAGCAGGTAAATACTGTTTTACCCATTTCTTTACTCATCCTTATCAGATTCCTGGTCAATCCTGGTCGCATATACACAAAGCCCCTAAATATGAAAAAGACATTGAGGCACTCATACACTCTCACAACGCCACTGAGATTCACATTGAAGTGCCTGACCATGTTGTCAATCGAAACGACATCAAAAAAGACTGCTTCACTGCTGGGACATGCCACTTGAAGACCAGGAAAATCACAGACTCCAGAGTACACTGAGCAGCGTGAATTTCTTTTTCGTTCTACAGGTATTTCAGAAAAGTGTATCTACGATGATGGAACCATTCCCAAACCCCCTCTGGCATCATCACCAACATCAGACAGAGTCCCTCAGATATCCAATACCCCCACTCCTCAAACGTTGTACGCGTCTCTTGGGGCACTGGCAGTTGAGCAAGCACTGACAGTGGTGGACCTGCCTGGTCCTTCCAGGGCAACCACAACAACGAGTAGGGGTTTGGGACTGTTTAAAGCCAGGCTTGACTTCACTGTTGGGGTTGTGGAGGCTAGCATTAATACAAGAAAGTTCATAGCCAGGAGTGTTAGCCTGAGGAGTGCTGAAAATGCTAATCAATGAGCCAACTACAGTCAGAGGGCCAGCTACAGTCGAAGAGCCAGTGATGGCAGCAAGAGCACTGGCACAAGAAGAGTTGGTAATGCTAGAGGGACTGGCTTGATGGTGAGACAAGCCAGCTAGATGAGACAGACCAGCTTGACTAGGCAGAGCAGGTGGGTTGGTAAGCATTTCACATGTGATAGGCCTGGGTGGCGCCAATCTAGAGGAAGCATGAGTGGATGGGAGTCCAAGGTTAGGTTCCACAGAGAATGTGGGAGTTGCTGCTGAAGGATAGCCATTGTATGTGGACAAACTGCCGATCAGGAACATTAATAGCTGACCATTAGTGCCAACAAGAGCTCTCTGCATGGCTCCACCTTGGGCAAATGCAAGAGTGTGGGGAACATTTCAAGAGGCAGGTGTAGGAGTCGAATGGGTAGTAGTCACAGTGGAAGTCAAGGTGACAGGTTGACTAAAGACAGACGGTGGCATCGGATGGAAAAAGCTGCTGTCAGTTCCAGCCTGGTGCATCGTCTTTTGTCTCATTGTTGACAGTTTCTTATTCTGCTTCTCCTGTGCTTTTCTTTCACACTGTCTTTCCCTCTCTTATGCCTTGTGTTTGCATTCCTGCTCCTTCTCTTGCGCCTTGCGCACGCGCTCCCACTCCTTCTCCCATCACTTTTCTTCTGCTGCTCTCTCCATCTCCTGTTGCTTTTGCTCAGCTGCCTGCTCTTCATCTTCTTGTCTATGCAATTCCAACAGCTCAAGGTCCTGGGTAACCTCATGGAGCTCTTCACCCCACTCTTCATCACCTGGCCAGTTGACACTTGGGTTGTCGAACAAATTGACACTGGTAATCTTGAATTGAGAGATCCACTTGTGCTATTGATCAGTCATAAAAGCATCCTAGCATATGTTCAGCTCATCAACAATGTGCATATAAGTTTTTTCGTGCCACTCTTGGATCGCCTTCTTGAAGACCTGCATCTCTTTGGCTGAGGGCATTATCTCCTTGGCAAACTCTTTGTCTGTTGCTTCCGATCCTCATCTTGCTGATCATACTGCTGAATCTCTAGTTCGATTTCCTCTCACTTGGGTACTTGAGCTGCCTCCTCAACCTGTCTCCTGCACCTGCAATTGTAGCATCCACCTATAGAAATGTAAACTACCTAAAAAGTTAGATGATAGTATACACTTAAGCACAGTGATTAAAAGAGAACAATATAAGATTGAGATATAGAAACATAGTGAGCGAAGCTTGCTTTATATACTACCTGTAAAAAGCTCCGAGTCACTATGAGCCACTTGAACCCTTGACCTGATTGTTCTACAGTATGCTACATACTTCGAGTACATTCTACTAATTACTAATGCATATACGTAAAACATTTCAATACCACCAATGTCTTAGCATGCTTTGTGAGGCAGATCATCAAACTCAGGGTCAAGAACTTTGACTAGACAACCTGCTGGTACGAGATACTGAACCATTCCAATAGTTACATTGCCACAACTGGTCTTGCCAGTTGCCTTGCTAGGTTCCTTGGCCTCTTTTGGAGCAGTTCATGCATGTGCACCCTCAGTGTGTGAATTGTTGTCACCCTCAATCTTGTTGTTTAGCAGATTGGCTAAAACTGCGATACCTGCCTCTTTGCACTGCTCGGTGGCGTCCTTGGTCATCTTGGGTGTTGCCATGATAACAACTCAACATCATGAATCTTTCTCACACCCAGAGTGCTCAGGTCACTGAAGCCAGATGGCTTGCAAATGTGGGACAAGATAATTGATCACAGTTTCAACCCCCAGGAAATTGACACCCCAGAATGGGTCAGTATACTGCATATATGCTAGACATAATCGCTCACCATGGTCATTGCCTCAGTGCTAATGAGTATCCACACCTGCCCAGCTTGAAACCTGTGCTCCATGCACCACTTTGTGGGGTCAGTCATGAGGCTGTGGTACACTGGTGCCTGATTTCGGGCATCCTCCCAGATAGTCCCTAGTGTTTTTGAATGGCAGCAGCCACAGCATGCCCAGCTTTGTACACATTTACAAATATAATTGTTTTCTTCACGTCAGCCAGCAAACACAGCAGGAGATTGCAGCCTTCATCACAGGACTTTTGACTGCCACACATGCGATGAATCTCATGGGTCATGTTCTCATGGAAGTTGCCCAGGTTTTCGTGGTGGCAGTTGTCGCATATCTTGAGCGTGCTCTCAATGAGCTTCTTGGTCAAAGGCAAAGCTGTTGCAGTCGCAGCAATCATCAGACAATTTGCTGGCTTGAGCATCAAACGTTGCAGACCCACACAGCATGCAAATGCTGTGCGAAACCTGGTAAGGCCCCACATAGGAATGCTGTGAGCCTCATCCATAACAGAGATTTGCTGGTAATCCTGAAGCACAGGTGCAGGTCACAGCTTATTTCCATCATGGTAGGCTTCAGGCGACGAGATAACGACTTGGTGTTTGCTACCGTTGGTGTCCTGCCAATACTGTAAGTAAACAGGTTGTGTATGTGAGGAAAACTTACCTTGAGGAGGTGAGGAGCACTTTGGGACAACATGATCCCAAATTTTGGGGTAAAACAGTAATCTTGTGTGATTTAGGCTGTTTCATACAAACAATGGCCCATGTAAGATACCAAATTTAGGGTCTGGTGTTTAGATCCAAACGGGTTTTTGAGCATGAAATGACCCAAAATTCAGCCCCCCAATGTGTTCACCACATAACATCCCAAAATTTACTCCAAATCACACAGTATATTGGGTTATAACCACCTAAAAATGGTCTATATTTATGTACCAACTTTTAACAGATCTGCATCACAAAGTGGAGTAAGTGTCGACGTGTTCACATTGATAGCATGCAGTCCCCAAGCCCAGAACTGTTTGCACTGCTGATCTTCATAGAGATCCAGAGGCGATAAGAACCATATGATGACCTTTGGAAACGAGCAGTACACGATCAATCATGGTAGTTGTTCTACCCAAAGGTGCTGACTGACAAGGAGAAGGATCAGTGGGCAGAGGTGCAGTGAGGGGTCGAGGAGACAACGTGGTGAGTCATAGCATATGACAGTGAGTCCATGGTTTCGACTCAACGTCACGCTACTGAAGTGTTTTCTGCCTGTTTTCCAACTTGATGGTCTCACTCATGCTTGGCTCCCTAGCTGACCTACTCACTGAGGAGGCTCAGCACACCCTCACCAAGAATGATTACGGCACAGATGAGATGGGGATGGGGGCAGGGGAGGAGATCTGGTGGATGGTGAACTGCATGGAGATGTGGGCATGTGATGTCAAGGTGAGCATGGTGTCTCAACAGGACATGGAGCTGACACATGCTGAGGTTGCAAATTCCATGCATGAGATGTGGGTGATGTCCGAATTTTTACCACTGGAACACTTCCAGTGGGGAGAAGGCCACTGCCAATGTAATGCTCCAGGCGGGCAAGCAAACAAGGGGAAAGCAAGCTGCAGCTGTGGTGAACATGGTGACCACAGCACTCAATGCTGGGGGCAGCATCATGGATGCACCAATTGACCTGAAGCACGAGGTGATTGACAACACAACGGTCACCAAGATGTTTGATGAGCCTGCTTCCTGGGAGCTCCTGTTGGACACGAAATTCAGGACTGGGTTTTACCACCAGATTGTGACCAAGACACTTGTGTAGCACATGGTGGGGCCCTGGGGGGCAAACCCGCTCACCAAAACCTGGCTCACACTGCGCACTGTTATCATGGTGAGTGTATTCCAAGCACTCTTGGATGTCATTCAATAACTGTTTCTTATGTCTAATCATTGTGGTTGCCTCCCTGTGCAACATGCCAGTTTTGACACCACCGAACAGCTATACTTGGTGCCTGAAGGGCTAATGCTCACTGACCCAGAGTTGTTCATCACTGCACACACCTGACAGTGATGAGGACGCCACCTGACTGTTCGAGGGCCTGATGGCCCACTTGTTACACAATGTTTCACCACCTCTACTCTTGCTTTTCACACCTGAAGAGTCAAGGAGGTTCAGCAACCTCTACAACCAGAACGTCGCATGCCTTGAGCACCCAAGCCAGGGGTTCGACTATGAATCACAGCAGTCCATTACTGCTTTGTGCCAGACGTTTGAATCAAGCATTCACTCTCAGTCTTCCAGCCAGTGTTGCTTCTCAGCTGCGGCCGGTGCGTGCAGTGCTGCAACTGTACTGCTGCCTGCCAACTAGAAAACTAAGTGACAATTTGCAACAAGGTGATTCATGTTTCTTCCCGACTGCGCTGCTCCCTGTGGTGACTTGGATGACAGCAGTTATGGAATGTTGGATGGACAGCGAGTTGTCAGACAAGGGACTTGCCATGGTGAGTCCTCCTTTCGTGTCTTGCTTTTTTTTTTTCTTCTTTCCCTTCACCTCTCGTCTCGTCTCATTTTCACTCGTTGTCTGCATTAATAGTTCCATTTTCTCCATGATCACACTGACTACCTGGTGTGTAGTTGGAAACCCCACTTTATCACAACACCATCTTTTGGACCATTGGCACACAAGGAAACTCATGTGCCATGAACACCAAGCACTGGTACTAATGCAGACATGGGCTTCAACAGATCATGCTGACGCACCTGGTGCAGCCTGGCCTGCTATGGGAGCACCTGAGCAAGGTGAGCAGCTGCATTTGTTTCATGTCAGGAAAGGAATGTGCTCACCAGACATCCCATCAGGTGGTGGTCACCAGATGCTGGAAGCACTGTGGGAGACAAAAACACCAAATTTTGGAATGTTTGAGCAAAATTTCAAGAGTTGCGGTTCTCACCAAATTTATGTACTCAGATAGCATTTTTGTGAGAAAAATGCATAGAAGGCATTTCATACCAATGTGATTTTTTAGGTCAATTCATGTTGAAAAAGGTTGGTGTCTCCTTCTGGGCTGTTGGAAGACTGAAAAATCATGTTGAAAGGAGACTACCACCCAAAATAGAGGCACCACATACTAAATTTTAGGTCATTGGACTTACACTGTGATTAAGACAGTCATCTCATCCCGGCATTGAAAAGCATTGGCACCAATGCCAGCATGCCGCCCACTGAAATGATTCAGGAATGCCATGCTGCCAAGTTGGCAAGTGCCAAAGTCCCATATGCTGAGGTGCTCATCTCTGGCTTGCAGTATGACAGTGAGCGCATGGACTGGCGCAGCAATTTCGCTGCCAAGCAAAAATTCACCAAGGATGTACTGCACAAGAAGTGGGGCATCACGTTCATTGCTTTCCTGTGCGAGAACACACCCATCATGCTCCATGTTGCACCCAAAATGTTCTGGAAGAACACACACATCTGCAAGTACACAGACAGCTGGGGTGATGTCAGTGACAAGGTGATGAGCACCATGAACAGTATCATCAGGTGGGGTATGGTAGTGACCCAGTTCACACATGCATGGTCCAGCCAGCACTGAAGAAGTCGATCAAGGTGTGGCACCTCAAGGTTCCTGTCAACCTGTGTGCCCTCACAGACAACAAATGCTGGGCTGAGTCCTTGTTCCCGTGATTGTTCCCCAAGCTGCCCAAGACCCCACCTCCAGTCCCACAACCCACCCTGCCTGCTGATGAACCCAAGCCCAAGTGCAAAAAAACAGCCAGCATGAAGAGCAAGGAGGTGACACCCACGCCCCAAGACCACCCAAGTGGGACCACCACCTTGTCTCGTGCATCCAAGAAAACAGCAATCAAGAGCTGTGAGAAATCGACAACTCGGATGACACTGCTGTGGTCCAGGCTGCAACAGCCAAGTCTAGAGATGCTACGCCCAAGGCAGCCTCCACCTCTACTCCTGTGCTCGACACTTTGAACACTCCTGCTGGTGCACTGAAATTTAGTTATCTCCTTGTCCAACCCCTGTTCCACACCCCAAGCAAGGTTGTCTCCAACATGCCACCTGGTGAGGTCAAGGACTACACCCTCAGCAAGGGTGAGCACATGCAGCTGCACGCCTTGCAGACTGCAACCCAAGTCCCATATATGTGTGACCCCAGGTCCCAACCAACTTCCTTCCCAATTTCAATGGTTTCATTGCCCATCATGACACTACCAACCTGAGCAGCCTTGAGACATTTGGATTGGGCAGGCTTGATCTCATCAATGTGACCTCAGCCATGATCAAGGAGACAACGGAGATTAAGCGCTTGCGCAACCAACTGCGCGACTCCCTCCATTGCCTGGGCAAGGCAGCCAAGGACATGCCATTTGGTGATGAGTTTTCACAGCTTGCCATGGCCCCATGGCTGCCAGTTTGAAGGTACATGGGTGTGGTTATTGTCTTTCCACACCTCACTGATGTGTTTTTGGTTGTTGCTGCTCATTGTTCTCTGCTTTTCTGTTTTTTCTTTTTTTCCTTTTTTTTTCCCTGTCTTCCCACCTTGCGCTGATTGAAATGATCCCTGCCACAACAACTGAGTGGAAATTAGAGTTGTGAACGGTGTCGAATATTTGGGTGAGGCACGATGGGTCGTTGGGTGGATGGCATCAGCGCGTGAGACCCAGGGTGCCTGAGTGGCTGCACTTGCACAGCCCAATTCTACCTGAAGCTGGAGCTCAGCTTCATTGGAGTGCTGGTCACCTTGGTGCAGGACATCAGGAAAATGGAAAATGTCTACAGAGGTCTACAGTAGAGCCTGTAGATCTGTAGATGCCTTACATCTACAGCCATGGTTCACTTTCTACCATAGATCTACAGTAGACTGCGGAGTCTACCATAGATACAAGAGTCCATGGTAGATATCACAATACTCTGCAGACAGATAATTAATCTTATTGGTCATGTTATTTACATATACAGGCAAGTGAGGGTGGGCAGATGAGTGAGGTAGTGTGTGCACACCAGGGTGGGGCTGGGCAAGTGAACAAGGTGGATGGGTGGACGACATGGTGGCACAGTGTGTGTGAGCGTGAGGGTGAGCAAGATGGACAGGCGGGTGACACGTGTGTGTGAGCACCAGGGCAAGCAAGGTGACATGCACCACCAGGGTGAGGCTGGGCAAGTGAGCAGGTGGTGGGCATGGGCAGGCATTGCGTACGAGCACCAGGGCGGGCAAGTGAGGTGGACGGTGGGCAAGTGAGGCCAGACAAGTGATGCAGTTTGTGCACCAGTCATGTATGAGTGCCAGGGTGGGTGAGGGCAGGCAGGCGAGCAAGCATGGGTCAGGGCAGGTGAGTGAGTGTGGGCAGGCGGGGGCGGACAAGCGATGTGACATGCACACACCAGGGTGGAGCCAGGCAAGCAAACAAGGTGGATGGGTGGACGACACCGCAGCGTGGTGTGTGTGAGTGTGAGGGTGAGCGAGGTCATGCACGCCAGGGTGCGGCCAGGTGAGCGAACAGGTGGACGGGCATGGGTGGGCGTCACATACGAGTGCCAGGGTGGGTGGGTGAGTGAGGTGGACAGCAGGCAAGCGAGGCCAGACAAGCAATGTGGTGTGCATGTGCCAGGTGGGCAGGCAAGTTTGGGTGGGCTAGGGCAGACAAGCGAGGGCAGACAAGTGATGGCAGACGAGCAACACAGCATGCACACCCCAGGGTGAGGCCAGGCCAGTGAGTGAGTGAGGCAGACAGGTGGACAATGCAGTGGCAGGGGCATGGATGAGTGAGGGTGAGCGAGGTGGCACACACATCAGGGTGAGGCCGGGTGAGTGCAGTGAGCAGTGGGGGTGGAATGGCAGAACAGGTGGGACTTACCTGGGTCATGACTGCCAAGGCTCAAGTGATCAGTGCTGGATGGCAGGCAAGGGGCAGTTAGCAGCCAGAGTAATGGCGCTGGGCACCCAGGGCTCACCTGCATGGGTGGCAGCACCAGTCAATGAGCCATGCATTGTGGTGGTCAATGTTGGAGGCTGGCATAACAAACAGCATGTTTGTCACGACCTGCGTAAGAGCGGGAGACAACTCGATTCATAGATTAGATCAAGTGACTATTAAAGACTAACCCTATCGATCTATGTACGATGGCGACATAGACTACTGTGCATAGTACAAAGTTCCTGAGTGGGAAGCCAGCGGGTACTGCTTCTTGTGTGAGTGTGCAGCCTACAATGTAGGTTTCGTCTGAGTGGATGACGAAGGTAGTGATGACGCTGAAGTGATTAGTGTCGAAGGTAATCGACAGCTCCAGGGTGACTACTGGAGTTTGGTGGCTTGGCACATAGTTTGCCTTGTAAGGGTTTGATGACTCTAGTCATGGCTACTGGAGTCTTATGGCTTTACTTATGTTCTCACGAGAGGAGAGTTGACAAGGTAAAGCAAGCTGAGGTCTTCAGGTTTGCTTTCCTAGGTATATATACTGCTAGGTACATGGTCCGTGCGTAAGGCAGTACATACATGAGTCAGAGAGAGAGGACTCATGGCTGTTGGTGCAACGGTGTGAGTCAGGAAGTCCGTGAAGCGAGCAGGGAGAGAAGCAAGTGTCACTGTCTGATCAGGCTTAAGTAAGGAGTGGGTGGGACAGCATTTAGCAGATGCCACACTAGTAAGTCACAAGACAAGGAGGAACAGGGGGACCGTTTTGAGAGCGCTAACCCCTCTGATACAAGTGTTGGGTGACCAGAAGTTGTGAGTTCGACTCCTGTAAAGGGAGAAGTTGGGATTAAGAGGAGGGGTCATGACATTACCCCCCAAAATGTGACCTTGGAGGCTTTCAAAGGTCGCACATGTGGAAAAAAAAGAAAATCTCAAGTCTATCAAAATACATTTCAAGCTACATTATCTGGGGTGCATTGTAGCAATGACTGGTTAGCCCTACACTGGGAGCCCAAATACGACCATCCATACTAGTCAATTTCGAGGATCTCGCCTTCCTCCAGGGAGTCCGCCAAGGACCACATCTCCTTGCCCTCTTCCAGCCTCAGGGTCCACATGTCCTCTTCCAGGACCCAATTGGCTGTATCCCAGGCCTTTTGGTCGAGCCAGTCAAAGAAGTTCTTTTTGGAGAGCTTCTTCTCCTGGATGAGGTTGTAGACTGTGACGTGGCCTAGTTCCTTGATGTGTCCGTGGTAGGACTTGGGGACCTGCTTGTGCCAGGCCTCCATTGCATCCTCGATCCATTGGTCCATGGTCTCAGCCCAGATCCACCAGGATCCGTCCCTGTACCACTGGACGCCCTCCTTTCCCTTGGAGCATTTGATGGCGTCGTCAATGCTGGTGGCCACACACTTGTGGCACACATACAGCTTGTATCACTGTAGCTCCTTGTCCAACTCAAGTTGGGGGCCAGTTCCCACCCAATTGAGGTACCCCCTCTTGGGGTCGTAGGACACCTCATCCCAGGTCCAGAATCTGGCCCCCGTCCTGCCATTGGGATGTAATCGAGGTCTGCCTCGGGGTCGAGGGTCTGGGCATACCTCCAGGCTTCCTGGAAGGTAGTGCAATCCCTGACTGTTTTGTAATAGTCAGCAGCATTCTGTGCAGGTCCTTGGAGTGTACCCTTTTGCCAGGGAGTGTCTGCGAGCGCCTCCACAAGGGAGTGGCAGTGTCCAGTGTTGAGACGGCTGTAGGCAGTGGTCCAATCCATGTTGTTGCAGACAGGGGCCATTGTGTAAGGGGTTTGGTGGTAGTGGTAGTGGTGGTGGTAGCAGTAGCTGGGTTGTTGGTGCTGAGTTCTGCTGCTCTTCCCCCTTCTCTTTTTTTATACCCCTTTGGCGTGGGCGCTTCCGGATGTGCTTTGAGAAGTTTTTTCATGACTTGGTCGAGTTCCATCATCTTCTCAGCACGTTCCATGGTGTTTTCGAGTGAGTCATATCCTTTCCATTTGACCTCGTAGTATAGCCCGTTCTTCCTTTGTTCCCAGCCAACGATCTTCTCGACTTCATATTGTTCCTCCCCTTCTTCTGTTATTACCAGCAGATGTTGGGGCTGGTATCTTCCACACGGATCTTCCATGTGAGGGGAGAGAGGTTCTATGTGGAAGACGTTGTGAATTCTCATAGAGTTCAGCAAGTCTAGTCGGTAGGCATGTGATGAGATCATTTCGCTTATGGTAAAGGGTCCAGCTCACCTATTGTTGAGCTTCTTCGAAGGTCTTCTGGTTTGAATGTGCTTTGTATTGAGCCAGACCTTGTCTCCTTTGTTGTATCCATGCTTCAGAGTTTCTTTCTTCATTTGGTGGTATTCCATGGAAGCCCTTGCTTTGTCCCAGATCTCCTTCATCTGTTCTGCCATCCTATCTGCATTAGGATTATCTCCTGGGGTGTCTGTGATTTGCCATCTGGGTTGCCATACACAGTCTCAAAGGCTGTTTGTCCTGTTGAGCTGTTGACTTGGTTGTTGTGGCAGAATTCCGCTATTGGTAACCACTTGACCCAGTCATCCTGGTTGTGGTTACAGAAGCTTCAGAGATAGGCTTCTAACCATTGGTTGGTTCTTTCCACTAGTCCATCTGTTTGTGGGTGGTATGCTGTGGAGAATCGGGGCTCTTCCCCCAATCGTTGATACAGTGCTTTCAAGAAGTGGCTGTTGAAAGTTGGGCCTCTGTCCAAGATGGCTACTTTGGGTATTCCATGGTGTTTCCATACTTCCTTGATGAAGATGTCTGCTACTCCCTCGGCGTCCATTGACTTGTTGCAGGGGATGAAGTGTGCCTGTTTCAAGAATCAGTCAACTACTACCAGGATGCTGTCCAATCCTTCCAATTTTGGTAGTTTCACAATGAAATCATAGTTTATTTCCTCTCATGCCTCACTTGTGTCACAACCCACTGGTTGGACCTCAGAGCAGATAGAACAGCTTTACCGTGTGGCTAGATATTGCCATGCAGGTACTGAGTCAAGAACCCCAGTCACCTACCAGGAGTTTTTTGATATGCTTGAAGCAGAGAAGGTCCTCAGCCCGCATGAGTGCACAGCTGCTCAAGACTATGAGGTGAGCTTTTTATCATCCAGGTCAGTCTGGATTATCATTGAGATTACCTAGACACAGCACACATTTGTGCATGAAATTTGTAAAAAAAAGTCCAGGATACAACAAACATTTGTTTGGGGTTCAATGGCAAACATGGCAAGGGTGGTGGAAAGTCACACAGGAGCGGGGGGTACAGTACCTCTGGTGGTGCGTGAAGAGTTGGGTCCTGAGATATTCACAACCTTGACAAACTTCAAAAATTCTATTGCTTCCCGCCTCACCCAGTGCTGATCTATGGACAGTACCAGCTAGTGAAGATGTTAAACAGTATATTAAATTTGATGTAGACAGGAACACATGTAATAAATCAACCCAAAGCAAGCATCATAAAACAGATGACAAGAGAGAAGTCAGACAGAAAACTACACTGGGCGTGGTAACCCGAGTGAAGGGCTGAGTTGAGCTGCATAATGGGCCCAGACAAGCCAGATGGTAAGATCCTTGTCGAATGCAATCACATCCAAATTGGCTTCATACTTGAAAACCTCTCAAGCCCAGAACCATGTTTGCTGATGAAAACATCAGTTGGTCCCAGGTTCCCATAGCTTGTCTCGCACTCAAGGTAGGCTGTAATAATACACTCTGCTACACTTTCAGTGCTTGATTTTGTTCTTCTCTATTTACTTTGTCTGTATCTATACTGTTTGTACTTCCCCCAGTGGTGAGTCGCTCTCTTGGCACTTATTTGGTCGGATCAATTACTTCTGAAGTGTATATGGTACAGTGAATAAAGCAGACGAGTTACACGATTGATTGCTGAAGTTGCTGGAGTTCAAGCTACCAGTACATGTATTTTATATACATGTGTGAGCGGAGAAAAAATGGAGTGTATCCAGTGTGTATGTGCAGCAAAGTACAAACAGGGACAGAGTCTGTGTAAATGCACAGCATACACATAGTCATATATGTGTATGACTGGGAGCAATTAGTAGGGTATAAATAGGGGCTGTTGTGAGCCCTCTCGTACCCCATCATTTCTCTGTCTCACATTCTTTGAACATGGGCACATTCAAACTTGCTGACCTGCCACCAGGGTGAAACGTAATCTAAAACAAATGGGTACTAGTTGTTAAGTGTAACGAAAAGGGTAAGCCTGTTTGCTATAGGGCTCACTTAGTTCCACAAGGATTTAGTCAAAAACCAGGTGTCAACTTTGGCCAAACATTATTCTCATTGGTCATATGCTTAGATTCAGTGTGTACGATTTACATTGCTCACTAACCATAATGATTGGAACCTATGACAACTTGATGTCCATCCAGCTTATTTACATCCTGAAGTAGACAAAGAGCTATATATGGGTCAGATTCCATGCTTCCAAGATTCACCTCCTTTTGTTTCCAGGACACACCCGTGAGTGGTTATACCTTGTGTCCTTGTTGCTCACTAGTGTGAACCCATGCTGCTTTGTAGAACATTCTTTTTTGTCTTTCAGCTATGGTGATTCATCAGTTTTTGAAGTGTAAGCAGTCACATCAATATAGCAACCTTTGGAAAAAAGATGTGGCTATGTAACTCAGGCAAAAAAAAAGAAACCAAAGAAATTTCAAAAAGGGCCAAGTCAACAAAAAAGACAAAAAATTACACAATGAGACATTAATCATTCAATACACTCTTAAATACTACATTTTCGGTTTTTGAATGTTCTGTATGAGTAAAAACCTGAACACGAGATGCAGAAGTACAATGTGAGAAAGCAACATATAATTGGACATGAGAAACACAGGTCTTTCCAAGTCCAATCCAACATTATCAACTGATTGTCAGAGTTTGTGATTACAGTGCCAGCCAGCAGCTTAGCTATACAGTACCAGGTGCTTTATGCTCTGGTTTTCATGGGTGTATGCTATGCACCCATTTTTGATCTTACCCATTTTGTTCATGATTTGCTTGGTGCTCAACACTGGTTGTCCCTGAAATTTATTGGCTGTCATAGCAGGAGACAAATGGACTAGGAATTGTTGATAATGCAGCTGAAACCCAAATTATGATTCAGGCAGAGTGAATGGCATGTGTGGAATGAACACAGTCTTCCCTAAAAACATTGTTAGAACTGGCTCCTTACACCTGAGGGTGTTGATAACTAACCTGATTCTCTGCCAGTTAGCAAATGTAACTCCAGGACATGTGGCAGCATCCTCAGTACAACTCCCCTTGTACCATTACAGACACCCTGCAACTGTGCTAGGTTCCACAGAAGACTGCCACTGCCTGTGAGGCCCAGGCCTGATGTGAAGGACAACCAGCCTCATTTTCAGTTTTGTAAGTGCAAGTCAAAGTTGCCTTGTTTTCAGCTTGAAGCAGTGGTAAACTTGGACTGGCAGACCATTCATGTAGTAAGAATTTGGTATGCAGCAAGTGGTGTTAATATCAGGCTCAAAGGTGCCAACAAAAATCAAGGAGAAATTGAGCCAAAACTACATGAAAAAGGGGACTCAAGATACTGAAAAGGGTCCATCCAAATGTGCCAAAATGAATGTCCTGAATACCTTCAGAGACACACCACAATGTCAGTTTTCCTCCATGGAAATCATAGGAGAAACCACAGCTGTTTCATCCTAATATCCCACATGTGGGACTCGCACAGAGACCCCAGGCACTTTTGGTTACAAATTTGTGATCAGACCCCCAAGCATGAGGGAGGTGGGTTTTCCAGCTGTGGGATTGACTTGTGATGCTAATAAAAAATGTGCACATCGCCGAGAGCTTTCGAATAATGCCAAGCATGATCAGATCTGTTGAGTTTTAGGGACAGAAGAGTGGTAATGACTGGACAGGATCATACAAAATTGGGTTTGGGCCTAGGGCATGTCAGGACGTTTTTTTTAATTCAACGTTCATTTCATTTCGCTATATTAATACACTCCACACTCTGGGCTGTTGCTTGGCCAGCTCTGTCACAGGTGACTCGGTCTGTCAGCATTTAGTTGGCACTTAGGTTAAAGCTTCAAGGGTCCAATGTTTGTGACTAATTTATTCCCACGCCCACTTCTCTTTATTAGTAATTAAATTAAATTAGATAGTTATGCCAAAAAGGGGGAAGAAAAAGTGCATAGCACACATCCCTGCCAACATGTGTGAACAGAGGGGGTCATTCTTACGCAGGAGTCATGAACCCAGCCGCCTGAAGAGCTTCTGCTCAATCCAATTGTTTTGGTAGGCACCACTCATCATATTGTTTAGTTCTTTGAGTTTAGTCAACTCATGGCAGATTTCAGGAGGACCATTGTTACATGTGTGACGATGATGGCAATGTCGTACAGTGCAATCGGTGCAGTCTAAATTGTTGCCACAACATTGCTGCTGGCGGGGGGATCTGGAATGTGTTGGTAACCTAGACAAAAATAAGGGTGACTGTGGTGATCCCAAGGATAGCAATAGCGATAGCGAGGCATGCATCACCTTGCCAGTGACCTATGGCCAGAACTCGAGGGAGTTCTGGTGTCCAACTTGCTTGGAAATTTCACCAAGCCACACCAGTGACGTGAGTAGCTTGATTTGCCACCGCACAGAAAGCCTACATCTTCAGTGCATTGTTGCAGTAGATGAGCTTCCTGTGTGAAGTTGCAACAGTGTTGTGAAGCCAGATATCGATCAAGGTCTTCCAGTCCCAGAAGGAATATCCCAGTAAAGATACCATTGCCTGACATACGAAATCTACCAGGTACACAATAGACACAGTGCTCAAGGTACTCTGCTCACCCGTTTACCCACTTTTTGTATCTCTGACACCTCGTGCGGATGCCTATAAAGCTTTGGCTGCCTGAACAATGGCATGAATGGGCACAAGAGTTCTATCAAAGAACTAAGATAAAGATCAGGTCAGCCATGTTACTTCTGTCAGAGTAGCTCTCAGCTCACCAGTGAGCTGGTAGTGATCACCCAATATATATACCATGAGTGATATAGACTACCAACATCAAATAGCTTCCTTCAATCCACAGTCTGACAAAAAATCAGTTCCTCCCAGCCTTCCAGACCCCAGCTGTTCACAATGGATGTCATCGTGTGCTTGGCGGCCAGCCGGAACTGTCATAGATAATAGACAACCAGGGCAAGGCAAGGAGGTGTCTCAGGGTCCAGGTACTCATAGCAAAAACGGGTTGGCCGAACCAAATGCTTTGTAGAATTGAGAGATTGTTTGTTGGCACGTGTGGAACGTTATGTCATGCACACATACCAGGAATATCTCAGGTTATTCGTGGTCAAAACATTCATAGCACTCAAACACTTGATTCAAGCAGGGCACCTGGCAGAAGCGACACTAGACTGTATAACACCACACAGATGGAACCCAGATGTTTGTCCAGGTGCTCATACCCCTACACCAACCCACAAGTGATGCAGGAGATTAATGCATGTTGCATCACCAGATCGCGCTGGCAACACTTGTGGTCCATGCTCAGGGGAGGAGGTATGAATGTAGCACTCAGTAACGTAGGCTCCAAGAACTGGGCAGATGGAGGTCAGTAATGAAGCGCACATCTACGAACACAACAATCACACTTCTTCCCAGACCGGACTTGCAGTTTCAGCGCTGTCCTATTGTTGCAGCCCATCATATGTAAAGACACTCAGATACACACAATGCACTCACCTGGTCCATTATAGCTAAGAGTGTGCTGGCACACTCTTGCACATTGATCTGGAGGCTGAACTCCATGAAATAATCGACAATGTTGATAAAAACAACAGCTCCCTCGATGGTGTGTCCCCTTCCAATGAGCTCGTGCACCAAAGTGCAGGTTTCCAGTGTGTTCAGGGAGGTACCTTCCTGCGATGAGCAGAGCGTCTGTGCCCTCTGCTTCCAGAAGCACCACCATGGTCCCATGTGCCGATAACATGGATGTTCAGGTCGATGCTACTGTTGAGAAGGACATTGGCAGGCAATAACTGCTGCTTGGTGCGAGTGCTTCTTGGCAACTTGGCTGGGGATGCAAACACAAGTTCAAAACAATCCCATGTGACAAGCTTGATAGGGAGCACTTACAAGCTGTCACACAGCTGGGGCAGTGGACAGTTTCTCCCATGAGGAAGTGGGAATCAAAGCTGTGGACCCCATCCCTGTTGAGCTCGGGGCACCCAGGAGCAGAACAGGCAAGAGTCATGTTGTTGCCATGCAGCATGACCATATGAGACTGTAGGTCTGGCCAATGTAGATCCAGCTTCCAGCCCATCAAAATTTGCTGTTATGCAGCTGGTGCATTCACCCATGTCAAATTTCCTATGTATAAAACGATGGAACGGTGTGAGTTCCACTTCATGTGCCCAGATCCGGAACTGAGTCATGGCCAGGTTAACATGATGGTTTGGGCTGTGCTGGGCAGGGTTTCCTTTCGGTGGTCATTGCAACAAACTTCCTCCAGGGGATGGTTGTTGAGGGGATCGGCTCCTCGGTATTGGCCAACTCCTGAAAACTCTGGTAAGGAGTTAGCATTGCAATGGGGTGAAAATCGTCGGTGTTTGTCAGGTTACTCACTGGTATACCTGCAGCAACCGAAATCCTGCTTCCATGTGGATATGACCACGAGGCTTTTACTGTGTGCCACTCCAACACTTGATAAGCAGTATTTCTACCCTTTTCATCTAGGCTCTGGAATGACTTGATGTGAGGTGTGTTGGTGCTTTTGGGCATCTTTGTGTGGACAGTGGTTGACGAGCCACTTGAATTGGTGGTGAGGAAAGTGGTGGGCAAGGTCTTGAGTAAGATTTTGGTCATGACCACTGCTTAGGTAATCAAGGATGTACCCAATGACCAATGCAAATGTTGAGATTCTTCTGGTGTCTTTATATGGTTTCACATCGTCTTGCTAAACTGTAAACTGCAAGTGAAGACTCACTATTCTGCAAAGGTCTTCAGGGCTTACCAAGCTGGGCAGTAGACTTTTCTGTATATATGCACTAAATACAATGGACCATAAAGGTACTGAATTAAGATGTGACGTGACAGTAAAGATGCAACAGGAGTTTCTCAGACAGAGCCCCAAATTTTCCTCCATGATAAGATGCAACTGGGTACAGGATTCACTGTAGAATTGCATAGTACCTATCCCATATTTTATATTCTCCTAACAGGTCTGCCAGAGGCAACTAGGCATATTATCACGGGTGCCATAACCTTATCACCAGCCTCATCATGGACAAGCTCCCATTCGGCGATGGTAGATGTTGTAGAGAGCTGCCCTTTCCATATGTATGAACTCTCCAATTGCCCAAAGGTGCCACAAGTCTTTTGGGGCTACAAATTGCAGATGCCAGTCAAATCCTTACACTGGACTTGAACAGGGCACTCTCATCTATTGTGACTGATGACCAAGCCAGTAATCTCATGACCATGATTACTTATTTCAAAAATACATTGTCAACAAGATACAAGCACATGGGGTCTAACTGTTTGCCAGCACAACAAGACCAGTGGTATGTGGATGATGCTTTCATCATGAGTCCATTGATAGTTTGATATACGACTGAGGCGTAAACCATTGGAAGCTGGGTTTGAGGGGCACTCGGAAACTGGATTGATGGTTCGAGATGCCCAAGGCGGGGGTGCGTACCGTCCCATCTCGCATGCCGACCGGTCCACCAAAGGTGAACTCCCACGCGCAAGACACCACTCGTGAGTATGAGACAGCAGCAGAGCATGTCTGGGTGATGGAAACTCTGTGCCACAGCAAAGCAGTCCGTCTTTCAATCATATATATCGTGTTGTGCTAACTGTTACGGTAGTGTTTACATACCAACTTCCAGACAATGATAATATGGGCGGCGAACTATGGGACCCAAGTTTGAACAATACACCAATGTTGGTTGTGCAGTCTGCTGAAACCACCAAGACTGCTGACAATGGGTGAGTGGCCACGGACTGCGTGATGGCTGGATATTCTGACCTATTACGCCGCGATCAGACCTCTCTGTTGAGTGGTGAACAACGATAATATTGTGTGGCTAGCATGTACCATTCTTAAGTCATCTCATTGTTGTTTTCGTTTTTGTTTTTTCCCCCCTCTCGGGGTACGTATCAGTGTCAGAGCTTTTTTTTCAAACAAATGTGATGCATCTAAGGTTGAGTCAAGGCAAACCTTATTGCGCGACACCAAATACACAAGAGAAGCGAGACATGTACAATGGGCAGAGATGAAAGAGTTTAAGTGAAGACTTAGCACAGAGAACACAGGCAGAGGAGGTGCGAGGGCGCAGATGAACTACGTAATACTATCTGAGTAACTCTCAGAAACGGCCTGTGCAGAATACGAATTCTAGAAGAACAGGGAAAGTGCTCGGTTCAGAAAACAGGTATGAAAACCAGAGAAAAGAAAGGCTCCGCCCCGGGAGGTGGGGATGTCCTGTCTGCACATGTCATACTTGGGGCAGTGAAGGATATACAATGCGTGACTGATTCGTGGGCCTCCTGGCAGCCTGGGCACATGGGCGAGTCGACAACCTTCACGTTGAAGAGGTTACGATGTGGCTGAATGTGGCCTGTGATTAGGCGTAGTGTCGTGCATGACGGAGTCTGGCTTGCGCCTAGCGAATCAGGACAGTAGCTTTTTTCCCATGTCTGAGTCCCGCCAGTTCTGCATGGCGAATTCGCTGTTGGCCACATGTGTAAGCCTCTTGCATATCGCTTGAGTTAGACTGGGTGATAGTTTGCCAGCATAGCTGGTATTAGATCTCGTTGATATTCCGCTCCTCTTGATGCGAGCCTGGCAACTTTATCCGCCAATAGATTACTGCGAATACCCCTGTGCTCCGGGCACCAACGGAGCGTGAGGCCCGTAAAGTCCTTTCGCCCTTCGATCCTTCTGATCCCAAGTGTCAGAGCTAAGATGGTGATGAGGGTTCGGAACACGCGAATAAACCATGTAGCAGGTACACCTGATATGTCTCAGCGTGGATGGTTGGAAACCCTGTTGAACGAGGTGATGCGCATCCTGGTATTCCAGCGCATATAGTTCATGTTCCCAGCATTATTTACTAATCTCTGTGTTCTCTATGAATACAAGACTAGTTCGACATATCAGGAATATCACAAGGTTCATCGGCCTTTATTCCTGTTCACTTCTAATCCCCATACTTCCACTGCATCCATGCTAAGCTTAAGCTAATTAAAGACATTGTGTTTAACAAATTGCGCATACATGTGCATCGCGTAGCTCATGGGTTCAAACAACGGTGAATGTTGGACCTGCTTAGTGGCATCACTGGGCATTGAAACGAATGAAAATGTATTGCATTGCCGAGTTTATATCGAATATATGTCTCCTGTCCCCCTATGCCACTTGTAAGTATGTATCGGGAACATTCCAGTTGATTCCATTATAATCCAGCATATACATGCACATTCTACATGAGTGTCTGGTATCAAGTGAGGATCGCTCAGCAATGATGCTTATCCCCAAAACCTGGATAAAACAGATATTTACCTGTTCTGCCTCTGACAGCTGGTAGCACAAGGTCTCAGTGATTGGTACAAGTGTTTCACAGGCAGGGCGACACAAAGAGTGATGTAAATTCAATTCTGCATGGAAAAATAGAACAACAGGTGGGAGGTGTCACAGACAATATTGAGGGAAAAGAAAAAAAACAATGACAGCGATGACAACACAGGAGTTGAGGTGAACAGGACTGGGTGTGAATAGTAGTGGGGGGGGGCTGATCTGGCAAGCGTGCCGCAGCTGCGTAAACGGTGTGGGCAGGAGTTGAATAGTTCACTTGTATTCGTACGCACCAAATTAAGAATTGCACCCTACTGACCTCAATAAGGCTCAATGCCTTCACTCAACCTTCCATCTTTTCTGTCAACTCAAATATGCCTTCATATCCGGGGGCTCATCCCACAATCTAGGCAAACGGGCTTGAGTCGCGTTGTTGACATCAAGGCATCTGCTGTTGCTCCATGTCTGCTTCAGCTCCACTCGCATTTTCCCCAACGAAGTGATTATATGTTGTCGCAACAGGGCAAGTGGTATTGGCACCTCGACGAATGGTGGAAGGTCATCTACCCTCGGATGTAAAGGACAGCATCTCAAAAAGTCCCAGGAATTGAGTGTGATCTCAAATGGGTGGGTTGGCTGAAATGGCATTCCACTCTCTTCAGCTGTTTCATCAATGATGACCTGTGGGGGGATTGAGATATGAACTATTCATTGAACAGTGTGGAGGAAACCTACCCTCCATTCAGAACAACAAACAATGGTTTTACCTGCATGAGCCCAAACAGGGTGCTTGTCATTGACCTTGGTCAAGTCACCGGATGACAGTGTTGTGGATTCCGATGGGGACATGGGTGGCAAGTTATCCTCATCGTGGTCTTCTGAGACTCCTTTTCCACTCAGCAGTTGCAACAATGCCTTTGGGCTGGGATGTGGGATGTCTTGGGAGATCTCATCAGGGAACTTGTCTTCTGTGTAGAAACAAGTGAGTGTGATCCACCCCAATTGACTGCCAAGTGACTTACCAACATTGATTATCAGCCCATGGCCTTGTCCAAACAGAAATTTCAGCTTTGAAGCTCTGCACATCAGTGACAGGATACTTCATGCTACATATGATAGATGCATGGATATGGGAGTCTGACCTGTGAAGGTCATCACACACTTTGTCCAACACACTGCGCAGGTGCTGGCTATATGCTGTCTCTAAATGAACATGGGGCAGGGTGGTGACCGTGTGGTAGTCTGCTCTCCCGAGCCAAATGTTATCAGGTAGTCAATCCAGTTATCAGGCATATGTTGCCCAACTCCAGGAATCTTAAACCTGGCGGTACCCAAGCACTTGACAGGCGGTCACCCCCATCGTGCAACCCGGTGGAGTATTTGATTGATGCCATCCTCCTGAGACGTGAACCACTGCCTTGGATCTTCATGTACCAACGAAGTTATGACTCAAATCTACTCAAAGAGGTGAAAAATAAATCTTTGGTTAGTCCAGTGTTCACTATACCCCAGTTTCAGCCCTAAATCCTACAGCCCAGCCACCACTTGTTCAAGTTGCTCAGGGCCTATGTTTGTGAGGCGGAGAACAGACCCTGAACCCTGGCTCAGCCAGCTCCTGATTGCTTGGATGTCAATACCTAGATTTGAATGAGAGACTGTTTCACCTGTATTGGAGATAACCGCTCTTAGCCCAAGGATGAAGTGATATTGTCCTTTTTTGGTGCTCTGGACGGGTCAAGGGGGAAAGATGTTGACATCATGTTGAAGAGGGAAGAACAACATGGCATTCATGTGAACGCACTGGGGATCACCATAATTTGGATTTTGTCAAGCACCAGCAAACAGTTGTGTCATTTCAGCTGAGTACTGGTAGGGGTTGCGTATGTGCTGCATGGAAGTGTTAATAATGTACTTTCGTCTTTGAAGTTATATCTGGTTAGCTTCAGCATAATCCTTCTTAGCTGTATCTTACACACTCTTAATTCATGTACCTGCTAACCCTTATAACCCTTACACCTGATTGACCATCCATTCACCATCTTTAGAACTTGTTTTTGCCTATATGTCACGTATCCGGAAGACCCCTCCTTCAAGAATTATTAATTTTTTTGAAAAAATAGACAGTGAGCAATAAGATCTGAAATCTGTCAAAGAGTAGTGTTTGTGAGCTCCAAAATGTAAGAGGGAGAGCTCAAGACGCAGGAAAGGCAGGAAACATGGGTGAAATGTGAGGGCAAAAGGACCCCCTTCCAGTTCATGGTGGAGACCTCCATTGAAGTGCGACACTGAAGTGGGCACCTGATGTGTATCAGATAAATGTGACCACTTCGAAGGGACGCTTCGAGGTGGTACCATGTCAATCATCCGACGTTGACACACTCTGATTGTGGTCACAGGGGTTGTGGATTGCTTCATATGCAATTAATTAGGTTAGAAATCACTTCTCTTCATGGTACTCATGCACTCTATATTATACTATTTGTACGTACTGATTGACTAAGTACAGTTCACGCACCTTGCAATGAGAGTACTGGAGCACTGATCCCGATTAGATCGAGCCTCATGTGGAACAGTAGCTGATTAAATACATTCAGCCAGATGATCAGGTCATTTGCCTCCGCCCGTGCTTCAAACATCTGTGTGTTTGCCTTTGCCCATGCTCACTGTCTCCCCTCATCCCATGACCAACCCCTGGCGATGCTTAACCACGCCGACTGAGTCAAACTGAACCACTTGCGTGGCGTTCGGGTGCGATAATGGACAGGCCACATCAACGCGCACGTCGCCAAAGCATGTTTGTGAGGCGCTCGCGGCAATGCACGCTGCCCATCCCGAGGTTCATGACTCAGGAAACTGGAGATCGGTATGTCGGATTTTTACTTTCCGTCTCACTGTGTTGGCTAATCATCACAGGTCGTCTTCAATTACTTGGACAACCACTGCAACAAGGATTGGCTGAAGCGACCGTATAAATATGTGGGTTCTATATTCAGAACACAAGATACAATTACTAATATGCCATGCATACCACAGCGGTACCCTCCAGTTGCAGGCCTATGAAAGCGGTCAACCTGTTTGGTGGAAGGCGCAGTGTGGAACGGTCTGCAATGCCACGCATCAACGTCAACAAGGTGACGGGTGGGCAGTTGGCATTCGTTTGTGCCATGATACACGCTGATGACCACCAGTGGAGGTTGTCATTGAGGTGTCCAAGGCACAATGGCGGCGCATGTGTGCTGCCAAAACTGCAGGCAGCAGCGCTGCTTGTGATGTTTGACCCGGCGTCACGTCACATGTGCTTTTTTAATGTAGATTTCACTTGACTCTGTTCTGTACACAAACATCATATCATTTGTGGCTATAGGTGACATGACACAGCACAAAATAGCGAAAAATAAACGAAACGAACGACGAAATTCGAGAAACACAGGCGTACACACGTCGCTGAACGGATCGGTGATAAGCATGGGGATCGATCAGCTCAACCAACCTGAAGCCAATCTGGTGGACCCTGGTGGACTTGGCAGGCATTCGAACATTTCCCCACCATCACCCTCAACTTCACGAACCACGACCATGACCACAACTCCGATGGTGCGCACTAAAAAAAAGCAAGCTGGAGGCTGTGGATTCATTGATGAACGCCATGGTGCAGGAGACACTGACAAAGGTAAATTTGTTGCACTATTCGGTTCAGGCATTCCACTCACCTTGTTGTTTTGCAGCCACAACTGACTGCCAACACCCCAGCAGTCGCAGAGGAGGCAGTGGCAGCTGACGCGAAGAAGCAAGCGACATCAGCGAGGAAGGCCAATCAGGGAGCAGGAGCAGCCTGGATGAGAGCAGCTGTTGTTGCTGCAAAGGGTGGAGCAGTGGGAGCGTGAACGTCAGCAGTGGCCAAAAAGGTAAGCAGCTGCCCCGTCGTCTGTCGTGTGCTGACAGAGTCAATCCATGCGCAGGCGCCAGCACCCACGACTAATGACGTGGATGTCAGGCGCTGACTCGACCACCGTTCTGTCCAAGCGGGCCAAGGTGGGAGATGGCTGCCACATGGGAGACAGCGAGAATGTTGGCAACGCAAGGAAGGCGGACGGTGCACTGGTGGGGACAAAGGGGAAAAGCGGAGGGCGGGGGACAGGGGAAGGACTCGGGTCAGGCCAATGACGATGAGGGCCAGAGTGAGTGTGAGAACGAGGATGAGGGTGGTGGCAAGGATGACAAAGATGACGACGACAACGATGAAGACGAACACAAGGACGAGGACGTGTGCGATGATGAGAGAGAGCAGCACCAGGGCAAGGACTATGATGATGGCGACAGTGATGGCGACGGCAGGGACCAGAGTGAGCGTGGCAGGAATGTGCACATGGGACCAGCCGCTCGGGCGAGTGAGGGAAAGTGGACGGGCATGGAGAACACAGCGGGCAGGGGCGCTGAGGTGAGTGCAAAGCCAGCATTGGGTCGCGAGAACGGACATTAGCTGACCGCATACACCCTGGTGGGGGGTGGATCTCGGACGATGCAGTGGGAGGTGTTACTCAAGGCATGCGAGGTCATTGCAACACACGTCCCTCAGACATCCGCATGGCGGAATCACTTCCCAAAATGGAGATTGGCTCAGCATTCATTTGAGTGTGCGGACCCAGTGACTTACACAGGGCTTTCAACTTCGAGGAATCCATTGTCAAGGTTGAATTCATCCTCAGCCGATGAACCCCGTGCATGTCAACAACCTCCACAACGACGTGTTCGTCAATGACCCCAAGTGCGATCACCTTGTGCCCATTCATTCTCCTTGAGGCATGCGCCCAGGACATCGACCCAGAACTGCACACCAAGATGAAGGCGTTGAATGCATGCGACCCGACCATCCAGCCACCAAGGCTGTCACTAGTCCGATCCAGGGGCAAGGAGGAGGATGCCCTGGAGCTGCTGGTGTGGACTCACTGGGACAAGGACGGGTCGATGTGGAAGGATGAGGCAGTGTTGGATGCCAAAGCCAAGCTCAAGGAGCTGCGTTCGGCACACTGCCGGGTGTCACTGCTGAACGGCAACAGCCACCTCCATATCATGCATCAAGAGGGTGGTACCAATCTTGGCAGCAGAGCACACCCACTTCATGACTGCTGCCAAGGTGCATGGACTCACCACATCGTAATCGTCCTTTCATATATAGTGTCACTGCAGGACAGGGAATTTGTTATACTCAATCTCCTAAGGTCGCTCTTGGGTGCTTTCAAGCTCAATGTAGGTATTACCTTGCCTTGGTGAAACTTGTGCTGGACTGATTCGTTGTCAGGTTACGTCCTACACCATGAGATGCGATGAACGAATGGCAGACCAGGATGTTGAATTGTTGGAAGAGTAAGCAAGTCCTCTGAAACAATGAAGTAATCTAATTCACACTGGTTAGCTACGACTGCCCTTGCCACTTCGTTTTTCTTTTCATGACTGAGAGCGACCCACGCGGCGGTTGGTGGTGGGAAGATGGATCACGAGTTGAAGAATCGGCGTGGTTGCGTGAGGTGGTCGACATTTGCTCCAAGATCCTTGCAGAAGCAGTCACGTTGCGGATATTTGGGATATGCTGTGGCGTGAACTTGACGGCCCCAGGTGCCGTGCACCATATTTTGGACAGACGACAGGGGTGAGTCACGCCATTCTACCAGTACAGCGCATTCGCTGATGGATACGGTCTTAAAAGCACTGCGTGGGGATCAATCGTGCTGCTGTCGGCGGCTGTGGTTATCACAGAAGACTATTCTTTCATTTTTCCCGAAATGTTCGTGAAATTGTACTACAACCGCCTCCCACTGAAGACGAGCCTGGTCCAAGTCCAAGGAGGTTTGAGAACACACCAATCTACTGGTAATCAAAAATCCTGGCAATGAACGAACCTGAACAATCAGCAAATACATGAACGCTCCACTTTCCTCCCAGCCTTGGGGGTTGGATCTTCCAGTTGCTCAGTCATTCTGCATGTGCTCACCACGCGATGGCGATGTTTATTGAAAACGGATTAGCTACCAGATGCCCAAAGCTGGCAAGCAGTCCAAACCCCCAGCGTTTGGTGAGCATTTCATGATTATGCAAACGAGTTGTAACCATGCGCGTCTCTACATTGCCGTGTTTCATGAAGGGTTCGAGACCTTGGACATTGGCAGCACGTCAATCGTACGCCAGGAGTTCGACCAGTCACTTGGTGCTTTCCCATTGGATATGAGCAGCCGTGTCTGCAAGCCGGTTGTTAAAGTGAGTTTGCTGTCTTTTTTTGTTCTTCTTTTCTCATTTCTCTGAGAGTCATATCATTTCACTGAATGTCATATGTTGATCCTGCGTTGTGCCACCAGTTGACTCAAGACTGCTCCAACGCCAATATTGCACCATCCCATACATTCTTCCCCCTGGACCAAATTGGGAAAGAAGCCTTGAGAGCGGCACAAATCACTGGAACCTCGACGGAGGTCTGCGGGTGAGCGCGTTAACATTCAGCAGGCATTTTGTTGGGTTGCTGTATCATTGATTCCGAAATAGCTGGTGTATCGATAGATTTTGTATTTGTGTGATGCAACTAAGTACAATGCGCTTCATCTGCAGCATCATAACGACAGCGCAGAATGATCGCCGTGGTGGGTTCTAATATTATGCACTGGTACCACTGATACCAGGTCACTATTACTTAGACCCTGCAGGCATGGGGTGTCCAATCCCTCCTATGCAGCCGTCATGCTGGTAACCCCGGCTTATCACCAGCCCAGGTACTTGGTGCAGCAATAAAATCTTGATGCATCATGTGTATGTTAGTGCACATGGTAGCTGTCTGCTCATGGTGCAACAAACTCTACTCTTATGGTTCGTGCATCTAGTCTTCCATCATCTTGCTCGGATAGGCGACTGAACCCACACACATCATGCACTGGTGTTCACTCACAATACCAGATGTTGGGGCTCAAGGATGATAGCAGTGCCACAAGTCCGACTTGGTCTCAGTTTTGGAGAGGGCAAGCTGTGTCAAATCCAGCGCATGAATGGTCAATAGGGGCGAGCAAGCCCAGAACGGGTTGTCATTTTCGTGCAGAGTTCAAATAGTCAGCCTTTGCCACCTTGTGTGCAATGTTGTGTCCCTCCCTGTAGTAGCGGCAACGTCTCTCAAAGTTGGTATCCTGTCCCGTCTTGTCCTGGTCGACTGTCTGTCTTGCGTGCCCCGGCAAGATATATATGATTTTCTCTGTGTATTAGAACTTAAACGGGCAACTACACTGTATGCATGTACAAACATAGCAACGGAACATGAAGGTGAAGATCATAACGACTGAACGAACAACACACGATCAAATGACAGACAAAAGGGACAAGTCTATGAATGAAATACGGGACCTTAGCCGCCCACAACCCTCCAGCCCCATGGAGAGACCCAGGAAGGGTCTCTTGGCACATCTTCCAGCAGCTTTTGCAGCACGAACACGCGGCGTAGATTGTCACATTGCACAGGGCAATTTGGTCTTTACCATTGTGTTTGACCAGCCAGATCTTCTGCCCCCTGGGCGCAGCACCAGGTTGGACCGGAGGTAGGGTGCAAGAACAAATGGTGAGCAGGCTGGGAAGCTCCTTGCCCAGCAGTCGAGTTTGGAACAGTGAAAACCGGAAAGTGACTGCAGGATCAGATCCTTGTGTGAACAATATTATTAGGTCTGTATGCGTGCATGATCAACTGTCGCACAGCAAGCTGGCTAGTAGCAAAGTGGCAGACCACTTCTCCCAGCCAAGTAATGTGATCGATGCTTGAGAAATGAGGTTGACCATGTATGCAGGACACAGGCGTGAATTCATGGTGCTAGCAAGCCAGGTGGTGCAGCAGGTCAGTGCTATTCAGTATCAACCAGAATGAACATGGGGCTGAGAAGAAATGGTTGAGTGCATACCTGTCAATCCAACTCCGTATCTGTGTAATGTTCTCAGCGATGTCGTAGACATGTAAGCATGTAAGCCGGCCTGACTAGCAGACCTACTCGTGACCTGGGTGATTTCTTGTTCAAGGATTCGATTCTGACGTTTTATAAGTGCACTCACGCCACAGCGCCCTCTTCAACATTCGACTGGTTCGATTACTACACCCCAACGCAACATGCCTACGTCGTCTAGACCGATCATATACGGTGAACCTGCCGCCTCCACGACCGTGCCCACTTTTGCGTCCACCATTGCCCTCTCGACGCCTGCACAGAGCCAGAAGCACAAAGCTGACTCGCCTGCCTTGACTGAGCCTTCGTCATTCGGTCTCACTAACAGCGCCACCCCCTACCGTGCCTCCTCCAGCCAGCCCAACAAGGAAGGCGCTGGCCACTCCTCGTCCGCCTCTCGCCTGAGAATCTTGTCGAAGTCTACGTCTGATGCCAGACACGCCGCCGTTCTTACACACCCCGTCGCTGTCACCCCCACAGCCAAGCAACCGGAGATGGACGAGCTCCTCGAGGCTGAGATGGAAGGTTCAATCTTCTGTGACCCCCAGTTCATGGACAACTTCCTATCCGTTCACGACACGGAGAAGCTAGAGAGGATATTCGCTGCTATCAGAAACAACCTGCAAGGCGTCACGTTCAACAGAAAAATCTGCCAAGAGCGCGAGCTGTACAACCCACTGTGCCGTGTTCTGAACGGCTGTGGACGAGGAGATGACTGGGTCGATCAAGCCAATAACATGGGGACTGCGGTTTTCGTAGACCACCATGCTGAAGGGATCACATTCCACTACGACAACATCACCGCAGAGAAACTGAAATGACGCATGCAAGACGCGCGCCACGTATTCACGCTGAGTACCTGGAATGGTACCTGAAGGTGGGCATCCATAGCCCCTGATGAGACGCGGTGTCGGGACCATCCTGTTCTGGTTGGTTCACTGGGGTTGGTGAACAGTTGGCTGCTTGGCACGTCGTGTGTGGCAAAGTCCTGTGCCCGGTTGTTGAGGTTTTCCTGTTCTGGTTCACCGGGATCAGTGAACAGTGGGCTTCTTGGTAAATCTTGCGTTGTGAAGTCCCCCGACATCGTGTCAGCAGCATCGGGCACCGTGGCTTGCACCCCAATTGGCTGGGCCTGCTCCTGTGTATCCAGTCAGCAATCCATAGCTGCTCGACTATTCACCTGTACCTGTGTTGCTTCTACCTGCATATGGCCTAGTGACGCCACTCGTGGAACCCAGTTGTGAGAGTTGGGCAGGTCCAGTGGATTGTCAGAGTCCAGGTCTGACGTGATGTCACTCACGTCATCTCTGCTCTCCCCGACCAAGCCTGTATGACCAGTCGCCTTGGCCTTCGATCCAGTCCCCTGGGACGTCCCACTGCTGTTGGACTGTCCACAGGGACATCCAGTTTGGACACAGCCTGTCCAAGGCCACAGACTTGAACAGGGACAGCTGTGAAACGGCCCAGTCAGCAACAGTCCTCTCCCATATGGGCATATACTCAAAATTGGTGTGCTGCAGGATGTAGCAGATGGCGCCATCCGGGCTGCAGATACGAAACTGAGAGAGCAAGGTAGAGTACCAAACTTGGCGTGAGTCACTCACCGGAAGCTGCCAACTGTGTTCGTCTCACAGCACAGGGGCCAAACGACTTGTATGCATGTCAACTCGCCCTCCATTCCCCACACAGATCCTTTGGCCTGGAGTTCAGACAGCAGGGTCCAGCCCGACAGTGCTCTCTCTGCTCGATGTGAGCCTGTCACCAGTGGAGTTACTAACGCGATCATCTCCAGGTCGGTGTGCTTGCCACTGGTGTTGCAGGTCAACTCCACCATGCCCAGCATTTTCATATTGATGAACAAGAAGAAATTAGCCACTCAGATGTAACTGTCTGGTGCAGCTGTTAGTGCATCATGCGACCGGGATCACCAGAATCACTCACTTCTGGTCTTGGTGTGGGCTTCCCAGAGCTGCGCCTCTTGCTTGAATAAGCTGGTGAACAGTGCTTGCAGGTGAAAACGTGCAAGACCAGGTCCAACAGTTGGGACACATTGCACATGACCCTGGTCATGACCATATGACACAGGTCACCCATGAGTAAACACCAGGAGCCAACAGTCTCTCCTCTCTCGTTTCTCCTGTTGGGTGTCTTGGCGAAGATCTGGATCGGGTAGTTGTGGATCACATTGTTGACCTGCTGGCTGAGCGACATCAGCTCCTCTTTCGGGCGAATTCCGAGGCCCTCAACACTGGTCGTTTCTGGTGCTTGGCAAGCTTCGAGGAATAATATAGTTGCTTACACCAATCAAGGGACGAGACCCGCTCTCAAGCATATATGGTTTACGAATTGAAAATAATATGGTAGCTTATCCACATGATTGCCGGCGAGCACTACTTGAACAACTATACATCTAACCAAGCGCACAACGGTGAAGAGGACCATCCAGCTGGGATAATATATATAACGCTCAAAAGGCAGCTCCAAGGCAAGTCGAGCAACTATCCA
>WSLN01000071.1:4310-34444 GCA_019677355.1 Ceratobasidium sp. 370
AGCCGTCTCGACCGCGCTGGTCGTACAGGATATGGAGAGGATTGTCGAGGCGTTGGGTGAAGATGGGTTGAATTTCTGGGGGTAAGCTGAACTCGGAGCGAAGAGGGGGAAACTGACATTGGGGTGTTGATAGTTTCTCCTACGGTACGATTCTGGGCTCGACATTTGCAGCAATGCGCCCACACCTCGTGAAGCGTATGGTCCTCGACGGCGTATCGGACGCCGAGTCCTATCACACCGACATCTACCAGTGGGGCAAAGACGGTCTAACAGACACCCACAAGGTCCGCCTTCCCTCACTCTCATCAACCCCACCTCACGCCACCTACCTTTACAGACACTCTCGGGCTTCTTCGACTCGTGCGCTGACGCTGGTCCCGACCGATGTGCCTTTGCCAGACACCCAAACACAACCTCCCCGAGCACTGCTGCAGACCTCCGGTCGCGCCTCGAAGCCCTCTACACTCGCCTGCGCAAGCGGCCGATGCCCGTACCGTACTCGGCTGTCGGCCCTGGCATACTAACGGCCTCGGACGCCAAGCTTGTAGTGTTTATGGGGCTTTATGCGCCAAAGCGCTGGCCCCAGTTGGCTCAAGGTGAGCGATGGCGAGTGCGGGGTGAGTTTAAAATGACTGTATTTTGGTATCGGGCAGCGGTGGCGGATGCAGAGAACGGGGACCCCAAGGCGATGTATGAAAACGCGTATGGCGCGTTCGCAGACTTGCACCCACAGAAGGGGAACGAGGTACAGTACAGCTCTGATCACCCTAGCGATCCCCAAGCCTAAATAGGGGTGTCAGAACGTGTTCAATCGGTACATGGAAAAGATCGGCCTCGCGGTCTCGACGTCGTCTATCATGTGTGGAGACTCTGCACCAGCAGGCTGGAAGTCGTTCGACGACTTTGTCGAATAGTGCGTGCTTCTTCCTCGCTCAGCCACTCATCAAAGTATAACATATTATCCCAGCTTCCACGAGCTCGCTTCCATAGGGCCGATCGGCGAAAACTGGGCCCTCTGGACCGGATTCTGCAGGCAATGGGAATTTAGACCTATCGAGCGGTACGAGGGGCCATGGAGTACCCAGGCTGGGCTCAAGAAGACACGGTTCCCGATCGTGTACGCGAGTTTGGATGCAGACCCAGTCACGCCGTTGTCCGCGGCGATCAAGATGAGCGAAGCATTTGGAAACAAGAGTGCGGTGCTCTTGGTACAGGAAGGGTGCGTGTTGCTGCTTTCAGAGCTAATCTGGCGCTGACAGACTTTTTGGTTACAAGGTTCGGACATTGCACGTAGGTTACTTTTTGATGCGTTTACCGCCCACGCGAGAGTGCTGATGAGTCCTGTAGCTTGGCGCACCCCTCAGTCTGCACAGCCAAAATCCTGAAGGACTATTTTGTCAAGGGCAAGGTTCCCGCACCAGGAACTCACTGCAAACCCGAGTAAGCCCCCTGCGCTTTTCTCCAACCTCTCTGCCGATCATATCACCTCGGCTCAACACTATCTCGTAGGCCGGGGTACCTCTTCCCCGGAAACGACACCAAGTCGATCGCCACGCTCTCCGCCGAAGACCAGACACTCTGGCACGCACTGGAAGGACTCAGCGATCTCGGCCGGGACTTCCACAGGCCCATCTAAGTGATCTGTTTTTGCACCTCCTGCATGTGGACAGTGAGTTTACCTGAAATGGATTGTTTTGCGGGGATGGAGTGCCACACGACCCCCTGTTGAGCATGATCAGCGCCGCTTAGTCAGCCCGACATGTTTGTGTCCTGCCAATTTGGGGAATTTGGGTGTGTCAAATGAGGCCAGAGATGATCGCGGTGCGTGCGCAGTTTCAATTTCGTTTTTGCTCGCCCGAGGGGGCAGGGGATATAAGGAAGAGGAGTTAGCTTTGGCTCGTTGTGAATCACCCCCCTCACCAGTTCGACCGACTCATCCAGTTGTTCTGCCCACCCCCCCAACGTTCTTACTACCGCCATGGTCGTTCTTACTCCCAAGTTCACCTCTCTCCTCGCCTTTGTCGTCTCGGCCTCTATGCTCGTGGGCGTGGATGCTCTTCCGTATCGCCATGAGGTGAGTCGAGCGCTTTTTCGGACATAGTCAGTGCGCTTATATGAATTGATTTACAGCGTGGCGGCTTGAACAAGCCGGCATTTGGCTGGCATGTGCCTCTGCCTGCCATCATTCCTCGCCGGAACTCTCTGACGGACGTCGAGGTTCGGGATCATCGCCACCACCACCATCCTCACATGAAGGGTCACCACCATGGCGGCCACGGCACCAAGGTATACGCCGATGACCCAGTCATCGTGTCTGGCGACGGGAACCACGTCCACGCGCACTCGCATAAACGCCATGGCCACCACGGACATCATGGACATCATGGACATCACACCGGAACCAAGGTCTTCGCTGAGAACCCCTTGATCGTATCGGGAGACGACAATCACATTCACTCGCATACGCACAAGCGGGCCGACTCGCACCTGGATCTGGGCCTCGTATCGCTGGGGACCCGGAAGAACCACCACCACCACCATCACCATCACGGCAAGGCACTGGAGCTGACGGCGTTCAAACGCGACCTTGGTAAGCGTGGTCTTCTTGATCCGTTGGTCCCGCTGGCGGGTGGCCTTCCCGGGGTCGCTGGGGTGATCGGTCTCGTGAATATGCTGTCGCACGCGGTGCTCAGCGATACTCTGGCCAACCTGGTGAGTACTTGAGACTTGAACGGGATGACATTAATCTGATGTGGTTTGCTAGATTATATCGCCAACGCCAAACGCTATGACCATCCAGTCTGTGGGCGACGAGCAGGTGCCTAGCTATACGATCAACGCTAGCAACTCTTCGTCTACTACCATGTACTTGGTTGCTCAGAATGCCACCGCAAACGTTGGGCCGTCCGAGCAGATCGTACTCGTCACTATGCCGATGCTCAACACCACCGACCAAAGCGTCAAGGTATTCATAAGTCATAGTTGTGCGTTTCTACACACTGATATCCGGGCCAGATGTACTGCGCCAGCTATGACCCAAACTCGGCGACCGCATCCCAGCTCTCGTCCCAGCCGTGCAGCTACAACCCCTACTCTGGGCTCGACATCAACAGCACCTCTACGCACTTTTCCCAGCTGTTCTCGTGGAATATTGACACGGGCGAGATCTGGCCGCTCTGGCAGCGGGACCCGAATACAGAGTCCATGGCCAACGCTGCGAGGGCCGGCTCTGTGGGTGGATACGTGGTCGGCGGTCCGGCTCCGGGGTCTTACAGCGCGCAGCAGTCTGGACCTGGTGGAAAGCTGGCGATGGTCTTCAAGCTCGCTTCCTTCCCGGCGAATAACGTGACGGCTGCGCCCCCGGCTTCAAGCATGGAGCCTAACGCTGCAATGACCTGGTCTGACGACTGCGACGAAGAGGCTGGCGACCCCCAAACTAGCGATGACAACTTGGCCGATTCTCAGACCGACGCGTCCTCGGACGACTATGAGGTCTGTCCGTCGACTACCCCTGAAGACGCGACCGACGATGGCACTTTCCCCGAGGATGTACAGGTCTATGGAGATGCTACGCCAAGCGCAAGGAGACCGGACTCATCCCCAACATCCACGGTCGTGGTTCAGGATGTCATGGTCGTGACTTCCACGTTCACCATGCTGATCGCACCGACCGAGCTCCCCACCGTCTCAACAACCCCCGCCTCGACTATTTCCTAGACCGAACGTCATCAATATATCTTGATGTGTATATCTAGTAGACTGTTGAACAATATAGACTGTATTTGTATTGCGCCTCGCCGGTTCCTCCGAACATTGGAAAATTTGGGGCCCTGTGTGGCGGCGGTGACGGTTCCTGGTGAAAACACAGCCCCCCACCAAGGCCGAGCAGTATATATGCGCCTTGGACTCGCGCCAGGGGGCGTGCCAAGTTGCGGCAGTGGCGCACTATTGCAGCCGGACACATGGTGAACACAGTTAAACTGGAACTGACGTGGATTGAAGCAGCGCCCTGAGTCTGAATGGCACGAACAGGGTTCAACGACAGAACGGAAGCTTGGCACAGGACTAAATAAAACCAGCCTGGACCTCTTGTCTTCTAGTTCACCATCACCTGCGCGACGCGTCAGTTTTTTCTGCCTGGTTCAACCTTGGTGAGTGTCCCTCTGCTGGCCTGTGCTTGGATAGCTTATCCCCAATAGTCTGTAGCTTAAACGGACTTTACTTGTTTCGTTGCTCGCACTCTTCTGTACGCACCTGGTGCAAAAATGTTCCCTCGTATCACGCTGTCTTTGTTTGCTATCTTGGCCTTGTTGGCCCTGGCCATGGCGGAGCATGTCCCTCGCCGCAGCCACGCCTCTGATGACCTTCATAAGCGCGGCAAGCCTTCGGGCAAAGGTGGAATGGTATGTTGGATCTTTTTAATCTTTTCCAGTGCTAATAATTATGTGTTGTAGGCTACCTGGTAAGCGAACCTCTCGTCTTAGTGAGGCTCTGTTTTTCATGATTTCTAGGTATCATCCTGGACTGGGACATTGCGGTGGCCATAATGGCGACAACGATATGATCATAGCCCTCCCCACCAAGGTTTACGGCAAGGGCCAATACTGCGGCAAAGTAGGCCATCTGCAACCACGTTATAATATGATAAACTGATTGCGACTATAACCTACTACAGAAAGTCAAAATTACCAACAAGAAGAACGGCAAGTCGGTTACCGCTACTTGCGTTGACAGTTGTCCAGGCTGCAAGATAACCGATCTGGGCAAGTCTATTTATGTCTCGTTATCTTCGCTGTCTTAACCGCCCCTGTAGATGTTTCGCCCAAAGTGTTCAAGGCAATTGCCAAAAACCTTGATCTAGGCGTGGCTACCATCGACTGGCAGATACTTTAATCCGCGCATTTTGGTATATATACATGCTGGCACCCAGATCCATCTTAATCTAGTCGCGTAAACCCGGACTGCTTTCTAATAGGCCATTGGTTCTTTTTTGTCATTCATTTGCACACTTCTCTCTTTTATTCTGGCTTTCGGGGGGGTTGATCTGTCATTTTTTGTGTTGTGATATGGCTGTGAACACGTATCCGTACCAGTCTATTTGTACTGCCAACGCGATTATTGGCGTTCCAGCTTAAAGGCATTGATAAGCTTGAATTCATCCCCAAAATACCACAGACGCCGGACCACCCTTCATTCATACGCCACCTAAGTGATGCAGGCAACTGCATCTAAAATCTTGAAGTGATGTAGAATCTAGTGCACTGCGGAGAACCGATGGTGGTATAACTTGGATTTCGTTCGACGAATCCTCATATATTGCAGGGGACTGCGTTCTTCACACAATTCCATACATGGTAGCCAAACCCTACAGGAGGGACAGTGGGAGAGTAAAAGACTACGAGATAATCATGAAGAAAGGCCATCAGACCCAAGCCATGCCAGACCACAATTTTCAATTGGTGGTGCGTCCCGCTTGATATACATCCAAAGTCATGGCAGCGCGTGAAGGGAGGGGCCGGCTCGTTGTATCTCCGAGAAACGAGCCTCGAGGCAAAATTGACCATTTGGTAGAGGTGTGGCTCTAGGGAACTTTAGAGTATACGTTTCGCTCGAGTACGCCCCTGATTTGGTTCGAAGAGAGTCCCCTGCCAGAGCGCAAACATGATCCGAGTGAGGAAACAGGTATGCCTGAGGTTAGGATGTACCAAGTGGAATGGTTGAGCTTGGACTCTGCAGCGGAATTATAACATATGGCGAAGCAACTTACGTTGATGGAATATCATTCAGGCTGTCGTAAGCGACTTGCCTGGGCAGCAGACGTCCGCGTAAGGGTGTATTACCACAGCCGGATACGTTTCGAGGGTGGAGGAAGAAGTCTGTCGAAGCCAACGCACTCGTGGAGCCGTCAGGCATTAAACGTTGGCGCGCGAGGCATAGCGCGAGTCGCGGGGAGAAGATGAAATAGTCGGGTTGCCTCGAGAAGGGTACGTGGACCGAGCATCCCTTACGACTTGAACCACTCTTCCCGAGAGTCCTGGGTGAGAGATGAGGGGGGAAGGGGGGGGGGGGGGGGGATGACTACGAAGCGAGTCAGAAAGAGGGAGGCAAAGAGAATCACAGGTGCCAGTCACCAATCCAGACAGGGGAGGGGAGACCGAATGGAACCCGTCCAGAGCGGCCGAAAGGGGGAACATCGATAGCAAGCTTGCGTTTGCTTGGTGTAAGAAACCGATCGAGCGGATGTGGTACAGCGAGCCCGGCCTGTTAGTCGGATATCATACAACGATTACATTGGGGAAATATGATAAACATGCCGAGGAGTATAGTGTTTCCGCCAAATAGGTTTTCCATGCGGTCGAGGCAATGTAGCCAGCACCAGACGTCAGGAGCCTAAACGCAGAGGAACGAGGGGGAGGGGTGTTCTTAGAGTTGGTGATAGGTACGAAGACAAACCGGCATAGACATGCCTCATACAGCGCGAGCCTGAATGTCTATCCAACGTTCTTGACTTTGCAACTTGGTGGGGATCACTCCGACATATCACGCACGAGGTCGAGTAGCCGCCCCCTTCGAAGTTCTGGGTCTACCTCCACGGTGACGCCGTCCTGGGCGAGCACAACTTCCGCATTGTGTAGGTTTTGACTAGTTTCCCGGACCGCACCTGCAACAGTTTCGGAGCCAGCAGCCGCTATCATGAGCGCACGAAGGTGCGTGTAATCGGTGGAAGATGGAAGTGGTGCAATATCCCGGGAGGCCGTGTCTGGATCATCCCTATCGAGTAAAGCATGTAATTCATCCACTGCGCGCTTTGCCGTTCGGAGACGATGAGTGAGGGTCACACGGCCAGGCCCACGGGGGCGAGTATCCTGGTCCGTGGTGCTGATTGCCACAAACGTCTGCGGAAGGACCGTAGGGTTTAGAGGACGCAAATCGGAGACGGGCAGCACTCTGAAGGCTTTGTTGGAGATTAGGGTTGTGATGAGATGCGTGGCAACGAGTTTATGGGGGTATTCAAAGTTTAGGGGTAATTGAAAAAGCTGCTGGAGGTGATCTACTCTCCACCGCCGAACGTCGCCATAGGCCGGACACATGATTGGAATAGATATAGCGACCAGTCAATGCGCCAACAATGCGTGTTATGTGATTATTCACGTACCGATTGGAACAGGTATTTGTTTGAGTCTGTACAGCTGAGCAGGCTGCGTCATGTGGAATGTGTATAATCCATAAAGCGCCCCGAGTTTCAGAACGTTTTCCTGATATAACAGAGACGCTTCTGATAGCGATGGACCAGTAAGAACGCGCTGGCTGGCCGCCACAGTCGGGATGAGTCTTGAAGATACAGGGCACTCACCAAAGAACATACGATGTAGCACGTGTAAGAACGCTGCCCGTCCGATCGCATCGAGGCAACGCAAGTGAATGAATCCCCAGTGATTAGACACCCAGCATGTTTTAAAGATTCTAAAGCTGTTTTGCTCAGGTGACGCCCCGGTCTGGTCGGTGGTACTACTCGAGGCAGGCAGTCCGTCCTGATCGGGCTTATTGAGCAGGCAATGCGCAAAGTCGGCAAGCAGTTTGTCGAGATCCAAGCGCAGAGGCGTCAGAAATACGTCTGAGTAGTAGTATTCGGGTTGTAGGACGGGGAGAGCCCCGTGCAAAGTCACTGTCGGCTTCAAGGACATGGTCAGATTGATCCGTGTCACGTGTGGCGTCCCTTGTTTTGATAGACAAATGTCATGCTAAATAAATACTGGATCCAGCCCGTTCATACATAAAATATCTGTCTAATAATTTATGACGGTCTGCCCTGTACCCCGATGCTAGCCATCAATGCCTGCCATGTGTAGTCAACATTATTGGGGGTTGGTTGCTGCTCCGATGCGTGTCTATTAGATGCGTAAGATTGAGTTTGTTGTTGACCTGAATATAAATAGGGCGCTGTAGGCGGATAGCCGTAATAGGAAGAGGGTGACTGTGGCCCCAGCATCCCCGGATGGAGTGCTGAAAGCGGAGCGTCGCAGCAGTTGTCAAAGGTTTGGTGAGTCGTATCAACGGGATGGGACGTAGATGTTGAGCTTATACTTTCCCCATAAGCGTCAACATACGAGTGAACCGTGTGGGGATCGTTGAGGGGGTCTGACATAACCATTCCTGAAACAGCACCACCCGACTCGTCCGGATATGGGGACAAAGTGGAGCTGGAAGAACCGCTCCTGGGACCGCTAGTTCTTCCTTGAAAAGTAATCACCCGAGTACGCCCGCCAAGTAGCGCGTTCTCGTTCCTTCCATCGTCCGAAGAGGTAGAGGAGTCCCGACTATCTAGAGATATAACGGTTGGATGGCCAGAGTGGTACTCTTTAAAGGCGTAGTGAGCCCTCTGCCGTAATTTCAGGATTGTGGGCTATATACATCGGTTTTAGTCTTGACCCGCCCTGAGACTAAAACAACCAGCTTACCAATGCCCGCCGAGCTCTGCAGGCATTTTGCGCACGACTGAAGAGCTCAGAGACGTCGTCTAACCCCTTCAGAGCGGATGCAGAAAGTGATGATCCGGGGCAACGAATCACAAGGGCCGCAAGAATTGTCTGTTTGGGAACAGTTGGAATCGTGGACGTAGTATATGATATCGGCCAACTTACCGCCCCAGAGAATGAATGGCTCCAGAAAAGCCAGAATCGCATCGTAAGGTCAGGAAGAAAAGTAAAAAGGCTCTTCACCGCTTCTAGGTGTCGTACTAGCCGCGTAATCAAAGTCAATTGTCGCGCATAGATACCCATTCTATGAACTTACAAACGGAGGAATGGATGGCTACGACTGAGTCTGCGTACCGACTCTTGAGGGGATCTTCTGGGGACTCGCTCAGCGCTCGAGCGAAAAAGCTCCGGTGCAAGTGGATAAGAATCGTTTCTGGGACGCAGAAAGTCAAGTGGCGTTCAAGTTGCAGCGAGTTGTCCACATAGAGAGCCGTTTCCTTGTAATTGTTCCCTAGGAATCCGGGTACGTGCAGATGAGGGGGGCCTTCAAACTCCCTGAGACGTCTATGTAGCTTTAAAATCTTCTCGTATGACGGAGCTGTAGCGCTAAAAGCCTGCGGGGAACCCACATATCAAAATGATGTTGGCGATACGAGATAAATGCGCCTACCCCATCAATGACTTCGAGAAGTAACCTCGCAAACACGAATTTGACACGCTGGTCTATGTCACATCACAAATCGATATAGCGGAAAAATTGGAGAATACTTATGAAGCACTTACAGCTCGGTTCTATCAAGCCATCCTCATTCATCTTAGCTTCTGGGTCTTTTGGCCACTCTGTATCTGTATGTATGCTAAGCCCAAACATCAACATTCGGATCACGCGGAGCCGGCGGTACTGGAACTCACGCGGCAATGCTCGGCGGTCTACCAAGCCCAATGGCAACCCAGGCGTCGAATGTCCTCAACTGAGGTACTTGCGTGTTGGCTACGCGTTTGACTGAGATCGATAGCCGACTCACCTCCCACCATAGAGCCCGACGCAGCTCGGCTTCTGCGGGGTCAAGATCCCAACGCTTGCCATCCCGATGAAGTCCAATCTAAGCGATTGGTTAGAGCCGACCGTCGCAAAACACTTTGTGAGACGTACCCCAACTGCAAGTTTCATACCCAAGCCAACTAGCGACCAATGGTGCATCGGAGAATTCTTGTTATCCGTCAGTTGGCAGAAGTAACACATGAGCAACTTGCGGAGAAAACCGTTAGTATATGCGAGGGAATAACCAGCAAATTGGTCCAAAATGACAAAGCTTTGGCTCAAACTCACAATAGCTTGTATCGAGGCAACTGTGGTATTCTCCGAACAACAATCAAGAGCCAATGCCGCCCTGGCGAGCATGTGATACTGTTCCGCATCCTGGTGATATGGCGGAAGGTCGGTGTTAAGCTGAACACCTGATACGTTTTGAATATGAGATGGTTGCCTCGACACAGGCACCAGAAGACGTGGAAGAGCTTACCTACGGCTAGAATGCCTGTGGCGAGGATGCAGAGGTAAGCTTGACAGGCCCCGGGAAGCAGAAATTGGGTGGACATGGGCGCTTACCAAACATCACTGAATATTGATGCGCGCTGCAAGCGTCGACGTTTGTAGGGGTCCGGTACATGCGGTTGAAGATCTGGAACGTAATGGCATGAGCATATATGATGGGAATCGGGACACGGCACGCTAAACCCACGGTCTCGATGAATTGGCTCCTCGGTATGGGGTTGTACCTGGGTGAACGTCATTAGCGGAACAATCACATAGGGGCGTTTAACCATATGAGGAACCAAGACTCACAGCCAAGTCGCGTTCATAAAATAAAACTCGCAAAGGGTCCACGCCTTGTCTGCCGTTGGTAACAACGCCCTCAGCTGCTGCTTAACCTCCTTCTCGTCGCCTCTAATCGGGTTGAAGGGGAAAGACTGAGCCAGGTGCTGCAACTCGACATTGACGGTAAATCCTTGACGGCCAGTCGTTGACGAACTTATGGAGGGCTTGACATCGAGACAATCGTCCGGCTAAATCAATGTGAGCGCTGAACTAATAGAGGTATTTTCTGCTCACCTTGAGTAAAAATTCGGCCCCTGCAGTACCTCCATAGAATATAGAACGACCCTCGCTCTCAATCGTGAGCGTTCCGAGTGCGTCCAGAACCTCCGGTTCATGTTCGGGTTCGGCCCCATCGATTTCTTCCGTGCGCCGGCGTTTTAGATGATTGGGGGCGAGTTCAGTGCCAAGGGGGGCTTTCAGTTCAAGCAAATCCTCTCGCAGCAGGGGATGTGGTTGAGAAGAATGGGCGGCCTGAAGAGTTCCAAGTGCGTTTTCCAGACTGGATATCCGGTCTTGGAGCTGGATAATCTTCTCGTGGAGCTCCTCGGTATTTGCCAGCACAAATCTACCTCCCCGAGTAACTATGAGACGTGTTCTCAGGTTGAAAAATGAAAAATACTTACCTGTTTCCTTTGCCTGTTGTAAGAGAACCATCTGGGCATATGGAGGAACATCCTCGCTTGACGCAAGAGTGGCAAGGCACCTGCCTGTCACATCGCAGCTTCAACCTGTAAGCCACCCCGACCAGAACGGAGATTAGACAGCACGCATTTAGATTGAGGTTTGAATGTATAAGAGGGCCGGATTGATCGCACCTTCGACACTCCGCACACGACAAAGCCCCCCTACGACGTCTGTTGCCAGATGAACTAGTGTTACTCTCTTGCACATTTGAGGAAGAGCTCTCAGCATCCATGGGAGTAGCCGCTTCGGCAAGCATGGCTGCCAGTTGAATTAGGAGAGCAAAAACGCAGGTGGGAGCTGAGGCAGACCGGATCCAGAGGGATATATGTACTCGCAACCACTGCGGACAACATACATACAAGAAAGCGCTAGCCCTCCTCACGCCTTCGGAGCTGACAGTGGTCCCAAAACAGTGGGTCGCTCTGGAAGATCAAGGATGCACTTTTACCGCACCTGCATCAACGCAACAATAATACCAGCACCCAAGTTCCGCACGTGAGAAAAGCTGCCGGATCTGCTTTGCCGAAAATCATGGCTCGGTACGCGCGTTTTACACACGTGGATTTTGTCCTGGGCGAGTGTCGGTGTACTGGATATCTCGTTCCCAGTCCACTCGGGCCTCTCGGTGCTGTAATGGGCTTCCGCCGGTGTCAATGGCCGACTCGTTCCACGCTTACAACTATTCCAGACCGTATCTTGGGCACAGCAAAGGCGCCCACCGACAGACTGGCCACCTAGAGGTTTGGGTACGTAATCCATCAGGTGATGCTGGGTAGTTCCAAACCGGCTTGTGCGCCCGGGCGTTCGTTTCACGCCCACTGACGCTACTCGACAGACCTCTATACGTTAACCTGGTCGATCCTGCTACTTCACGACCTTCCTATCACTTAGGCCGTAACTCTATCGTGACCAGATATACCGATGTCATGCCTTAATTACGCCCGAGATCGCCGGAGCGTTTTTTGGCGGTTGAACTCGCCTCTTGTTTTCATGGCGAGATGTCGTGGCTCTTCAAGAACAACCCTATCTATAGAAGGCGCTCAACTCTTGGTCAGCCACTTTACCCGCTCTATTTGACAGCCCCAAAGGCGTTCTGCTTCGCTACCCCTCACCCTAGCAGGCTCGACATCTTGGTATCTAGGATTAGTTCGCACATGGCCGAGCACTTCGATCGGCGGCTCGTTCCTCACACTCTGGGCCCCAGACTTTGAATATGGGACGACGATGGGCCCGTGATAGACTTGATGCTGGCTGGCGGTATGGGCTCAAGGAAATCCTGCAATCTTTCGGAGCTGCTGTCGCCCCGATTGATCCAAGCGGTGAGGCTTTGTGTTTGTTGGAACTCTTTTGACCAATTGCTGCTATAAGCAAACAGGGGATCATCACTGTAATCCCGACCCCGGGCACGCAGCGTGGCTTTATGCTGCAACGAGGTTTTTCTTGTCTGTCAGTCTGACTGGGTCCAGACGATCGATGCCGCGAGCACCGTGTGCGATTGATCTCCGGCATCTCACCTCTCAGCGACGCTGGGTTACCAATGGACAGTTCACATCCCCGCGTGCTAAGCAAGGGACCAGGGAACTAGGCTAAACCAAACCAACCCTAGGACGTGCTGAACTCGTCATCCCACATTCCTCTGGGATATCAACACCTTATCTAACTGCGATGAACACTACCGAAGGGCGGTAGGTGCCTGTGGGTGGAATTGAACCTTGGCTGGCAACTCGGGCATTGCCGATGCTGCCAGGCTGAATATCTCGTTATAAGCGACGTACCCTGACGCCGATTTCTTCCACAAGTCCCCAGCGTGTTGCACGCGACGCGCTTTGAAGTCTCGCCAATATACTGCTGTGATCACTTTGAATATGAGACCCTGCGCCCGAGTGGTTACGATAAATTGGACATGGGAGGGAGGAGATGCAATTTGAGGCTCGCCAGCGTACTGCCCTCTCATAAAGGGATCTTGGGGTCGAAATCATACTATTACGCGCTCCAAGCTTCCTCCACGCTTCTTAAAACCGCTGGACCTCGTGGATTGGAACAACATTCCGAAACGGTCAGGGCCATTTCTCTCGCGGATGTTAGAGATGCTTGGCATACGTGCTGTGTTCTCATAATTTGCCGAGTAAAATACATTCCTGATTTGTATATGTCCTCTCATCAGCCGGCAGCAATCGAATAGGTGATCCAGAACTACAGATGGAAGCAGCACGGCTAGATGCAGCATCGGTAGGCTCCCCTGTTATCAGGTCTGCACGCACCCCCGAGTGCTCAGGGTTAAGTTTAATCAAATACTTAGTAGCGACCCCTGATCGCCTGGGGTTTATATTCGGCCTATTACTTCTGCAAAATACCGCAGTTTCCGTCGGATTTGATTAGGTCTTTAGACTCTGCGTGCTAGCAATAAACTATTATGCCTCTCTTTGTTGTAAACACCACGACGCGTAGTGTGCAGCTCGATCGAGATAGGTGCGAACACGTGTCACGCGTTGTATATAAATGATTAGAGTTTTGTGCGGTGCCCCGCAAGTCTACCAGCTCTGCAGGCAGGTTTTTTCATTCAGCGGAGACAACCCATCATGTGGTGACCGAACAGCGTGGCGTCACCATACTATGGTTGAGTGGCATGTTGAAAAGGGTGAACTCGCATGAGCCTTGGGCAACAAGGCAAGAAGGCTCGCGTGGAAAAAAACAAAAACAAAAACATCAACGCTCATCGATCGGGGTTCAGAAGACTGCGGTGCCTATATGCGCTCCAACTGTCGTGTGACGGTGTGAAATCGGGCGAGTAGCCTTCACTATTTACGTACGTTGACCTTTCTGGAGGACAAGCGTGTTGGAAGTGTGGTGCGTGTGGAAAATCCGAGTGGGGAACTCTTCCCCAATCAAACAGAGAATCTCCGTTCGTTCTTATATGGGACACAAACCAGGCAATGGCCGTCACCAAGCTGACAACCCCTCAACACCGGTTCCGTTGCGTTGAACTCCACATTAGATAGGGGCTGCAAGCTATTTGTATTGGGGGTCAAGGCCGAGCAGGTAACCATGTCGACCCTTCTTGACCCGGTTTTCGCGTACCGGCGGCTGGACTTTGATCGACAAAACATACCAAAACTCATATGAGAAAGGGGCGACGTTGTCAAAGGTGGACGAAAAGACCAAAACTCGAGGGTAAACTCGGCCGTGTTGCGGCCACGGCTCCTGGCTGGATAACCTGCACTAGCCGAATAGCATTTACTTGGCCGAGGATCCCTTCAGAGCACGGGGACGTGGTGACTGCCGGGCTTTGGTCTGGGACGTATGGGTGGCGTCGTTGTGAATGGATCGAAGATGCGGCGCATAATTGAATCAACAATGGTTAGGGGGTACTCCACGTGGGCGGTTGAACGCGTGTCCATGTATGCAGAATAACACTACCATTGACTCTGATAATACTGAGGATACAAAGAATCATACATACTACTCAAGTCAGGATGCGGCTGTCCAGGCATACGGCCCTGTCGCCCGGACAGGGGGTCGGCACGTATGTTGCTGGTGGTATACGATGATGGTACATATGTAGCAGGGAAGTCAGACGAAGAGGAAGAGGACGCGTTGCCACCACTAGAGAGTGGCCGCTGGGGTAAGTCAAGATCGTAAGGCTGCATTGTTTTGACGTTTTAGCATTCGACCACGCTCACAACACCTGTCGACTTACATTGTTGAATGGTTGTTGCATCTGAGATGCGTCCGGGGTGGTGTTGTTGATAACATATGTAGGCGAGTGAGCCGAAGGTGATGTGGAAGGGATAGTGATGGCGGGCGGAGATGGTACAAGTTGCCCGTAAGGAACATAAGTTGAGGGAGCGTTGGTAGTCTGTGACTGGGTCGTCCTGTGGTCTTGAAGGAGTGGGTGTGGGGTTGGAGAGTGCATTGCATGGGATTCCGCCAAGGCTGCCTCGAGCTCAGCGACGCGTGCTTCGAGACATCGCACGGTCTCCTGGAGTTGCGATGTAGTCGCGAGGATGTGGCGTCTGAAGAGGGTTGAGCGAGAGGAAAAGAGCAATAAATGCAATATACTTGCCTAGATCCCCTGCCCGCCTCGACAATGCCATTGGGACAGACGGAGGCACAACCACGACGTTCACAACTTGTACACGGAAACTGACGATTGCACTTGAGCTGGTGGGTTGAAACATAATGTTAGGTACGAATGGCGCATGAGTCTAAAGTATCACCTTGAGTCTAAAAAATCGGAAGATTTGTGAGTTTTGGCGGGAGAAAGGACAGACGTATGGCGTACCTTCTGCATTCTCGACACGATAGGGGGCCTACGCCCCGGCGTCGCTGCGGAATATCCACAGTCGGGTATGACATATGGTCGGTATTGTCCCGTCCCCGCCCCGGGACATAGAAGAAGAAGGTTTTGCGAGGGAGTCGGAGCTCACCAGGAGCTCATATAGCCTCGCGCGGTCTTGGTCAGTGGCTCTCACCCGTCCATCGTCCCATGAGCACGGGCTTCAGGCTCAAGCGCCGAGGTATTTGATCATCAAGCACGGAAATAATCTAGCCCCGGGTCGGCGATTCCCTCGTTGCGGGCCCGGACCCTGGGAACCTCCGGATGACGTATCCTCCTTACCGGGTAAGTTGTCTTTTTAAGACAGCCATGCCTGTCTTCTCCGGCCAGTTTAAAGCCACGAAACGAACACTGTGGAGGAGCTTTCACCCCAGCGCGTCTATCCGCAGTGCCTGGGCCAAAAATTTACTACTATCTCGTCGACGACGGCACTTTGCGCGATGACTTGGGATCCAACCTAGCACAGCTTGAAAATTTTACTCCCGCTCCCCTCGTTTAGCGGCTCGGCCCAGAACGCAGCCACAGGTATTGTCTCCAGTGCTAGCACTGCTCAAGCACTGTGCAGTGTCCGCTGATCTCTCGCTTGGTATTTTGGGGAGCAGCTGGGGCGCCACCCCAATCAGCCAGTTTGGTCGACCGGAGGTCCACCCGAAACGACCGGTTTCTCCTTCACTGTAGATTTTGATCGCACACTAGGTAGTAATTGTTCTACACATGCTCCCGTATCCGAAGATCAAATCCTTCTGAATTTTGCTTGCATCCATCTGACGACCGAGAGACATAAGTGGAAGCCTGTATTGAATGGGAAAACAAACCCACACACGATACATCTGCAGCTGCCGCTTACGGTTCACAAGAAGACGTCGATCCACACCCATACCGGAGATCGTAAACAGGGGGTGTGGGACCCCAAGTGCCGTGCTTGTTTCAACCGCACTCGCCTGGGCGCGAGACAGGTCGGTGATCGACAGTGGAGATTCTGCCTTGGGTGTACATTCACCCTCTGATAGCGATGCAGAAGCTTGCGCGTTTAATGGAGCTCGTGTTTCAGCTGGTATCTGTCCCTCCTCTGGCGCTGGAGGCTGAGTGCGCACTTCGGCCACCGAGACCTGGTCGAGCGCTCTCTCGAGTCCAACCAGCTCTCGGACATTGATAGCCGCCTTGTTATGTGGGGTACCGGAGCCGCTCAAGCCGCGGCTAAGAGTGGGCGTGTTACCCGTGTTGGTTATGTCCACGACGGGATCTGGCTCGACTGAAGGGGTGGCCGTTCCGTTTGTCCCTTCCGGATCGAGGGAGGAAGTATCGGCCACCGACGAGGTTACAACCACCTCGTTGGGGCTGTCCTTGGTTGGCGCTTTAGCGCCCGTGAACAGCAACGCCAGCTCGTCTGAAGTAACCGAAATGCATCAGTCAACCACAAACAAGGTAAGAGCGAAAATAACAAGTGGGCTGGCTAGTCGAGGGAGCATTTAAAGGCATAATTCCTTTGGCAGAATGCTGCGGGGGGTCGCCATACTCGAGAATTATGTTCCGCCTTGGACAACAATGGCTTACCCAAATCAAAGAAATAAACCCGCGTTCCATCTCCCCGCACATAGAAGTTGTCGTCCAAGAGCCGACCTTCTTTGAACCGGAGCTGGGTAAGGTCATATCGGCCATAATCACGCAAAACAACGAGACCACCTGGCTTCAACATCTGTTCAGGAAACGAGGGCGATGCGGTTAGCGGTGATCGATTAGACATATGACAATAGACGGGATGGATCGCGGCGCATCACCGGCTCGACTGCCGTTCAGTGATCAGAATGAAAGAGAGAGAATCAGGATGAGTGGCGAGGTTCTTGAGCCACTCTTGTGATGTTGAAGCTAGGCTAAGAGGGAGATTAATTGTACATGATCGAGATAATGAGTCGAGGTTGCTCGACCTGGTCGTAGTAACATCCCAACACAAGCTGAATGGGTCCAACAGAAGCCGTGGAATCGAGGGAGATTGAGTGGGAACTATCCGGAACCGAATTTACGGCAAAAAATGGAGGACTGCGGCAAATGTGAGAGTTTGTGAACTGCGGCAAAAGTGGCCGCCGGTCCACGACAAGGGTGGAAAGAGATGGGAAGTGAGGTTATCGGCTCAAACGGCGATAACCAAAAGAGGGCAAATGGGGAAGCTATGTGTGAGTTGCGCATAAAACTTAGAGTTGCGGAGAAGAACGGCGACCCAGGAACGAGGGGATTAAAAGTTAAAAGGCCCCAAAAACAGTTTTACTCACGCTGTATACATTCCTAATTGCGCTCGCCCATTCGTCCGGGTGCAGAGCGCTCAAGACAAAAACCATAACGACGATGTCGACCGTACCAGAGTCGACGCCGAGGGGCAAGTTTGGCCCCGAGAGGTCCCATACGCAGGCAGAAACGGATCCAATATGTGGGGCTGAGTATAGAGGGTGAGCCTGTACGGGAGCGGCAAGAAAATTAGTTGGATTTCGTGTTTACTTGTAGTGCTCCACGAAGGACTAAATTAGCAACGAACCTTTACAACGTCAATCGCTTTGGAGGAGTAGTCGCATCCAATTATACTCAGGTCCGGGTTCTGATTCGATTCTAAGAGCTGAGGGCAGGTCAGAAACATGCACTGGTTGTATCAAGGGTGCAAATAGGAACCGGTAATCGGGAGATTTGATGTTGGGTTCGTGATCATCGACGGTGAAGCGTCACCGAGGCGAAACGGGTTGATAGGGCCGAGACATATGTTCAATGAAAGGTGAAGTACGTTTTGCCGCACACTTGGAGTGCACAATCAGGCCAAGTCCGCACAAAAACTCACCGGAAAAACGGTGTTCCCAGCACCTATATAGCCGGACCATTGGATGAGTCGGGAAACATGCTAGCACAAAGACTCACCACATCCGACCTCGACTACCGTTGCCTTGCCCGCCTACGGTGATCATACGCAAATGTCTCGTGTCAGTTATCTCTCAGGGGGATCAAAATCGAGACCACGGGAATTGAGGGTTGTGCGAATGGACACAACCAAGGAGATAAACGGAATTTTAGTATTTTGAGCGTAGACAAGCAGGCCCTTGGTCGAGTTTTACGGGAAATATGAAATAAAAACGCACGTACATCACTTCTCGTGAGCCCTGTGAGTTCCGGAAATTCCTGATGTAACCATTTTCTATCCCGAAAAAAGTTCCCTTCATTCCACTTGTAAAATCTATCCCAAAACGAGGCGGGATTATCGTTATATCTTCCTGTGAGTTGTGAGATATCTAGGATTTTTATGACCGGAAAACAAGCTCTAATCGGCACTTACCGTATGCATCTTTTGGAACCGGTGAGCCTCTCTGTCGCCCGAGCGCTCGTTCAATTTGTATTGCCTGATCGGCTGGAGGGGGGACATGATCCCTACGCCCGCGACGGTTAGTAAGAAGAGTTTGCAGGAAGAGTGGGCCAAAGAGGTAAATTCTGCCCGAACAGACATCCTTACCAGGCGTTCTTACTCCAGACATCTTGATCTGCACCCCCGCTCGGTGAGAGGATTCACTTTACTCGCGGTTATATACTAACCATCGGTCAGGAACCTGCAGAGATGTAGTAATTTCAATGCTTGTGAAAGGTCGGGGCGGCTAGAATGCTTACCTGGAGCCAAATGGTGGTGTATCCTCCTTGATGTCGTGCACAGAGCTATAGATTACGTTAAGCGCGAGGAACACCAGCAACGGACAAAAGAGCCCACGAGTTAGTTTTTGGGATTTTTCCGCCCGGTGATGAGGACATGTTGCGAGAGTGTGCGTTCCGGGTGGGAGTGGTCGAGCAAGTAAGATTTAGGCAGACTTTTCATTTAGAATCACGTGATGTGTGATCTAGTTGCGTATTTATAGCCAGACGACTCCTGCAAAATGGAAGGTGGGAAAGCGCTTGAAACACCTCGGATTTTACCTAAATACCCGATTAAACCTCCGGGCTACAACATGTGTAGTGGACATCGCACATTCTACCAACAGGCGTTGAATGTTACACACACCAACTCTCTTTCCGCCTCCTTCAAAGTCCCCAGGAAGCATGATGGTATGCTTTAGGGACAAACGAGCAGATTGTCCAGCCGGTTCGTAAGCGATATCATTGCTGGGAGCGCACAGAGAGTGGAGTCTCCAAGTGCATTTAGGGTAAACATCTACAAACACAGGCTAGTATCGACAGGTCCAGCCCACAAGGCCACATTATGGGAACCAGTTCTTGATGAATTGCAGGTCTGCCTCTTTGAGATCTGTCCCAGAATTTCAATAACCTAAACGAGACGTGTTGGTGCTTTCGCCAAAACAAGCGAGCTAGGCTTACGCGGGGGGGACTAACGAGCCGGGACAATCGATCGAAGTCGTCATGAAGAGTCTATATGCATCGCGTAATGATGAACCACTAGCCTGGGGGTGTGTTTAATCCGAGGACAAAGCTCTCTACGGGGCATCCCCCCTGCTCCGCCGCCCGGAAATCGGCAGGAGCATGTGACTAGGCGACATGATACGCGAGCTAAATAGAAGACGTCGTGAGTATAGCACATAATATTTAAGGGGCTGGGATACTAAGCATAGGGGCTCCATACCGTATGATCGTGACGTGGCGCTCTCATTACGAAGACCAGTAAAAAAGCAGAGCTTAAAGCATTCATGTAACGAGTGTAGCCCTTGGCAATATATCGAGCTCACATTACTGCAGAACAAAGCCTCCGGCTAAACGGCACCACTAGATGAGATATGTGCTTCACTACGCACCCTTCTGCTGATGCCCGATAGACTGCAGGCTGAGCAAGAATCGCGAACCAAGGGCTGATAGGAGTTGACCCAATGGCATTGAGAAAGACCTTCGGGAGGGCCAGCAGATCTTCTACTGGTACCTATGTGGAAGCCATGCCAATAATTGACACCTGACAAGAACCGTTCAGCTGTGCGCAGACGGTTAGTAACGGATGAGCTGCTTTCGCCATCTGAAATCGGCAACATGCGCACATACTTGATGAGCGACAACTGGCTGAGATCCGCTGCGGTGGGGGGGGGGGGTCCCAAAGCACCCGGAATAGCACATCTCGGCGCCTTCAGGTAATCTGCGGTATCCAGTAACATGTTAAAATGGGGGAATCAATGCGTCGTGCTTGTGCCCCCTAAAGTTTATCAACAATTGTGAAGGGAGGGAGGGAAGCAGGTGTATTTTCCTTATTAACCTTGATGAGATATGAGCGTTCCGATGGGCACAGGTGAGTGCAATGGGAGGACTGGAACCTTGGTTGAAAAGCCACTGCCAGCGCTTACTTACGTTATGTGATGTCGATCTGCTGAGCACCCACTAAGCATCGCCGGACTATACAACTCGAACGTGCAGATAAGGGCGCCCCGGGAGTTTAATCCTCGTTGAAATGAGACATTTTCGCTCCGTTGACTCGAGCTAATTTACTTGAACTTGGGGCGACCGGGTTTCGTCTCAAAAAAAAAAACTTGCTCAACGACTCAAGTCATGCGTTAGTTAGCTGGACGGAATAATATTGTAAGAGACGCACAGTGAGTTATCGAAGCTCATAATCTAAATTTATTCCGTACCCTGTGCGGTGAGCTTTCGGTGTGGAGAGGGGAACCGACCGCTTGGATGATAGTGAGTGGGCGAGAATCGGCGGACATGCCAAAGTATAACCTGGGTCAGAGGGTACCCCTAGAAAGAAATAGAGAGAAACCGGTCATGATGGCATATAGGGGGAAGGGCGAGCAGTGCGCATGGCCCTAAGTGATCTCACAACTAGTTCGACGAGCAACCATAAAACTGGACTTTGCGTGACCACGCGATCTAAGGTTTGCTACAACGCTGTGCATCAGGGGAGTCACAGACATGCAGGCGTGGCAGGGAAGGCAGAGTAGTGCACGGAAAGCATGAGGCTCAGTGTATGAAGCTACGGCGGCGAAGATCGTGTCGTGGCGGGTCTCTCCGCGACTGAAGTTCTGGGAACAGTTCAATCTGACACGCTCGAAAGCGTGAATCCCTGCACAGTGATCTACAGGATATGAGCAACCGGGTAGGTGGTGTTGTATGTAGAGTAAGTCAGGAAGCGAGGCTGGGTCTATGTGTTGATGCGGCGCAGATCGGACCGGGAGCATACAGATCTACAAAGCAGGTTAGGTGAAAATAGATGCAGTGCACTGCGCAAATTTCGCATGGGGGGATGAACGAAATGAATTATTGTGGTGTGGGGGGGAACTCCGACATTTGGCACATGTAAGTATGAGAGATTGGCGCCAAGTACGGTGGCTGTGCTGTGGGTCATAATAGCCACAACAGCCACGAACTCCCACGTGTTTAAACTTCAGAAAGTGATTTGATGACACATCAGGAAAGGGGCGGATCAAGAGCAACTATCATCGTTTTGTTGAAAGATTGAATAATTTTAAAACGCGAGTGGTGGAATAAACGCCCCGTTGTTGGATATGCCAAGCGGTCAGGCTGAGAAACACATAATAAGTTACAGCGTTGGACGACCTATAACATGTGGCTAATTAGCTGTTAACTCCAGACAGTTGTGCGATATAAGGATTTTTCATGGAGCTGTTACGAGCCGCTATTTGAATGACTCGACTCTACCTTTGGGGTAATGTGGCTCATTTCAATCTCTATTATGCACTCTCACATCGCTCACCACCGCCAATGCTCTGGCCAAGACTGATTCTGATCCTTTGGCGGATCGTTGTTAGAGAATCCGAACCATTCTTGGTTATTTGTCCTTGGTTGTCACTAATTCGGTAGGGGCGAGCATGGCCGAGTCATGTCTCGGCTCAGGGGATTTCTGTCAGGCCGCTACGGTCGCGTAGCCCATAGGTTTATAAACAACTGGTTCGAGACTTGGGTCAACACAAGCGCCAAGAGTCTCGGCTTGTGGGATAAATATAGTGAGAAATTGACAGGTCGGTACATCACGTTGGTGAAGCCCAGAGGAAAGGCCGTAGATAGTACGAAAATAAGGAATAAAACGGTACCACTTCAGGACGTAATGAGGTCGAAGACAGCAATTTGTTGGCCCACGTGACCACGGCTCGAGTATTTTCAGCTCAACCACAAGCTACACACCCGTCTTGTTCCGAGAACACACACCTCGAAGGCCAGCAGATCGACCTTCAAAGAGCCTAAAGCGATTCCGCGAGTTTGTCGGTTGGAGCTGCTCGAGGGAGCATACAAAAGCGTTCTAAAAATAGCACACAACCCGGCCAGGCGGAGCATCAACCCAGATTTGGACGTTCGCCCGGTGAGCGCCTCGCAGTTTTATCGGGTCGAATGGTTATCTGGCACTACTTGTTGTCTTCGTTGAGGTGTTGGGGTTATTGTCATGTGCCGTACGCCTGACTGCAAGGTACGTTTACTTCCAGGCTGATGCTTCGACGAAGAGGAGAATTTGGCCGTTTACTTTATTTGTAGGGAGCGCGTCAAGCGATGAATTTCGCATGGGATCCCTGGACTCCTAGCGCTGGTCACGAGTGGAATCTCTCGGCGTAATTGCTCTCCACATACGTCTCCAAGCGAAAATATGAGGGAGGTTAAAAGCGCAGCCTGCTGCGAGGACTTTCAACAGCTTGTGTATATTTCCTTCCCACAGCTATTATGAAGTCTACTACGGTTGCTCTCGCATCACTCGCTGCTCTGGCGCGCGGCGTCGTTAGCGTTGCTGTCTGGGGTCAATGCGGCGTGAGTCAAGGCTGGTGTAGACGGGCTGTTTTTACCGACGACAAAGTTTAGGGCATTGGATACACTGGTTCGACTGTGTGCGACGCAGGCACCACCTGTGTCTTTGTGAATTCCTACTACTCCCAGTAAGTAGGATAACCTTGGAAAGCCAAACTTGTCTCACTCGTTGTCCAGATGCCAGCCGGGAACGGCTACCCCTACGACCACGTCGAGTGGGTCCACTCCAACTGGAGGAACTGGAAGCAACATCCCCAGGGGCACGTTGACGCAGGTGCGCCAACAACCTCGCGTCCGTTCGCGAGCACACTTACTCATATTCCGCAGATCACCAACTTTGGTAGCAACCCCACCAACGTCGGCATCTTCGCCTACGTTCCTACAACGCTCAAATCCAGCCCTGGTCTCCTTGCAGCCATCCACTACTGCTCGGGTACCGCTCAGGCTTTCTATACTGGCACTTCCTACAAGCAACTCGCCGACCAGTACGGCTTCATCGTCATGTACCCCAACGCCCCCGACAGCGGAGGATGCTGGGACGTCCATACCAACGCGACGCTCACCCACAACGCTGGCGGCGACTCGCTCGGTATTGTCAACGGAATGCGCTACCTGATCTCCACGTTTGGCGTGAACCCGGACAAGGTGTTCGCCACGGGTCTGTCCTCGGGTGCGATGATGACCAACGTGCTCGCTGGCGCGTACCCCGATTTGATTAAAGCTGGCGCTGCGTTTGCTGGGGTCCCGTACGGATGCTTCGCGGGCCCGAACATGTGGAACAGCGCATGCGCCAACGGACAGGTCGTCAAGACGGCCCAGGAGTGGGGCGACCTCGCACGCACGGGCTACCCAGGCTACACCGGCTCGCGCCCCAAGATGCAGCTCTGGCACGGCACGGCCGACACGACTCTGTACACCCAGAACTTCTACGAGGAGGTCAAGCAGTGGACGAACGTGTTTGGTGTGAGCCAGACGGCGACGGCGACGACGCAGAACTGGCCGGTGTCTGGCTGGACCAAGTCGGACTATGGCCCAAATGTCGAGGCTATCCTCGCCCAGGGTGTGACGCACAATATCCCGGTCCAAGCTACGCAAGTTATCCAGTGGATGGGCTTGGACAAGTAAGGAGAGGCCGATTTGCTTGTTGTACATTTTGGTACCAAGTCGTAGTTTGTTTTAATCCATCTATTTCGGTTGAGTTGCAGTGGCGCATATATAAAGATATCTTGGAGTTTGTGTGTTGCTTCAGGCATAGGCGCTCGACCGATAGCTAGTGCTGTCCAGAGAGAAGGACCGCGGGAGATCGGGAAGTTCCACTGGTGCAAAGCGCAAAGGAAACGCCGGTGTGTTCCTGCACCTGAATACGACTTTCACCGCGTTTCACCTAAGAGAAACTTCGAATCCTCCCTGGTGGCGGCACACCCGAAAATATCGCCAGTGATACTGCGCCGACCGCCAGTTGCGTATGCTGAAAGGGGTGCAATCGAGAGACATCTTGGAGACCAGATATTATTATCATTATTATATATATTTGGGGGGGGGGGGTACACTTGTTTGGTAACGATTGCTCTGGACGAGCAAAGTGTACTTTGGGCCCAAGGGACGACAGCAGGGAATAGCTAGACTCTTGTGATAAATCGAACGCACGTGTTGTAGCCCTTCATAGCTTCCCAGATTGTCTAGACAGAGCAAATGCGTTGGTATAAAATCAGCGGTGGGTAGAAGCCTAATGCTACGTTCATTTGCGCTCGCCAGAGGTTTATGTTATGGATAGGGGTACGGCGGTCGTACTGATGCAAGCGCAGGTGATTCATCATAACGATTTCGGGGCCGTGGGTGCGGCATTGAGCGTGCAGACGTTTCATCGAACGTCGGTCGTCTATTTGCTCAAGGCTATGTTCCATGGCGATACGTTCTATCAAAACGTGCAGGGTTCAAAGAGTAAGAAACCTGTACGCGCAATTGGGTGGTCTTGAGGTAAAGTGGGAATGAATTCCGTGTTGGGATCGCTCGACCAAAGCTTTAAATTTCCTAGTCGAGACCTTTGGGACCAGAGTCAAGTCTATCCGGTGTTCGCGACAGAGATTAGACGCCCGGAGACGGGATTGTTGTATGCCGAACAAGTATGTCGAGTTTCACAAGAGTATTGTGATAAAATTTCAGCGGATTGCGTTAGATTGGTGGGCGTGGATCAAGGTTGAGGCAGCAACGAGAAGGTGGTGGTTGGCTGGGGGTTTTATGGGGCAGACGGAAAGTTGAACGCCGGAACACGGGACTGGCATCAGCCGATCAAAGGTCCCTGTAATGGTCGGAAAGCCCGGAGAAGCAACGACCAGACCATCGACAGCAACCCGCCCAGCGCACGAGGCAGCCGCCACATATAAAGTGCGGTACGTACACGACGGTGCACCATGCCGCCTACGCGATTTGGTTGCCCATTTGCTAACCTCACTCAATTCGTTCATGGGGTAGGACGCGAGATTGCGCGAGGCGATGCAGAACACACACACCAATGGTCGACCGCGGCCGCCCGATGGCGGCGAGAGCGACATAGACACCATGTTAGACGAGATCCTGGGCGGCTTTGGTGACTCTGATCTTGCCCTCGAGGACCCTCGCGCCCAGGCCGAGCGCGCCCAGCGTGGCCACCGCGCTGATGATAGCATCGTCTCTCTTATTAGCTCTTACGAAGGTGACACCGGCGAGGCACCTCGTCCCACTGGACTTTCCAACACATATTCCTCTCAACGTCCGGCGCAACGCCCGGGCGAACGGCTGCGGCCGTTGCCCCAGGTCCCGGGCGCGCCCAAACCATTCACCCCGCCAGCCCCGCCACCGCCATTGCCATCTTCCATCTCGATGCCATCCCCCGACCCGTTCCAGCATTCACCATCGCCTGGTTCACAGCCCGGTCCAGCGAGCGCGTATCTGAATTCCTCAGCGTACATCTCCCCTGGTCCTGCCAACGCCCTGCTTAATGCGCACCCGCGCCGCCAACTTCCGTCTCAGCCCGAGACGTTTGGCATGCCTGCCGGGATCGGCTCTGGACCACCCAAGTGGAATGACAAGCCTAGGCGCCCGCGCACCGCTGGTTCAGACACAGTTGGTGGCCCTGTGTCCTCCCAAGTTCTGTCTCCGCGTCTCTCTGCGCCAACACCAGCTCCATATGGGATCCCGACTGTTCAAGTCGGCGGTCCCGACGAGTATCAGCCGAGCTTCCCTTCTGGTCCTCCACCTGGCGCGATGATGCCATCCACTCCGGGCAGCCCCAACCTCGCCTCACCTTCGTCTATATATCGTTCCCCGTCCCCCCAGCACAGCTATGAGCCCTATGGTTCCAATGCTCCGTATGTTTCAAGCGCAAATAACATGTATCCGGGTGGCGCCCACCCCCCGCCGCGCACAACCTCTCGCATGCCCAGCGTTGATAATTATATTTCTCCGCCTCCAATGACTTCATTATCTCCCAATTCTGGCGCTGCGCTTGGTCGATCTAGCTCGGCTTCTTCCTCCTTGTACGCTGCGCCCGTGGTTCGTACCGGATCTCTTGCTGTCGCGCCTAACAGCGGCAACTCAGACATGTCCTACTTCCCGCAGACGTCCGTCGACCGAGCCAATTCCAAGTCTTCTAACTGGTCCGCCAACTCCAACGTTCCTCCTGGAAGAAACGCCCACCCCACCTCGAGCATTTCATACGAGACAAATAATCTTAATAATGACGTTGCTGGGTATCTCGATCTACCCTCGGCCAGTTCGCCCATTGCTGGTCCGAGCTATCGACCAGACCAACAATATCTTGAGGACCGCATTGCCACAGCCAAGGGCCGGCTCGAGTTGCACGAGGATGACCCAGATGACTACGATTGTAGTGACGAGGACGAAACTATGTTTGTAAATCTCGCGCTCTTGTCTCATTTGGCGGTCAAGTTGAGGGACAAGGTCCCGCGCGGGACGCACGTCAAAGGGAGCATTCCTTATACATATGCGTTCACCGGCAAAGACATCGTTGTGCGTATTGTTCATCCCTTGGTTCTAGCTACTCCACTCACACCAATGTACAGTCTACGATCCAGGCAACGATCCAGCGCCAACTCGCAATTACGTTTAACATGTCTACTAATGACCGACGCACTGCCCTCCAAGTCGCCCGCTCTCTCCAAAACCAGCTCTTCTTCTACGAAGTCGAGTGGGGCGGCCAAGCACTTAACGATGGTGTCGAAGACGTGTATATGTTCCTCGACGACCAAGGTCAAGGCGGTGGTTCCGATCAGCGTTTAGAGCGGGAAGAGCTGCCGACCGGTGTGATTACGCTCCTCACTTCGTGCTACTCGCCAAGCTGTGCGGACGGACTACCAGGAAAATGCTATGCGTATGGATGTCCGAGAGGGTACCAGGCTTCGGCTGCGTTGGGTAGACAGCTTAGCGCACAGGAGAGTAAGCCTGCGGCCAAAGAGAGCACGGCAGAATGGGTAGATTCAGTGGACCCCGAGGTGGTCAAGAACCTGCCCGAAAGTGAGCGAAGGCGACAGGAAGTCATCTTCCAAGTCGTGAAGATGGAGGAGCAATATGTGCACGACCTGGATACCATTGTCGAGGTGAGTCCAGCGTGCTCGTTTTGGCTGCAGACTGGCTAACTGCTGTGCAGATATTCATCCGTCCGTTGCGGGAGGCCCGCCCGCCGATCATCCATAAAGATGTGCACGCGTTTATCGAGACGGTATTTGGAAACATCTTGGATATTCGGGAATGCAACCGTCGTCTGCTCGAGGTCATGCGCGTGCGACAGCGCGAGCAACAACCCGTTATCCAACAGATCGGGGATGTATTTTTGAGCGCTGCGGCTGAGTTCCGGGTCGTGTACCCGTTGTACATCGGGCAGCTGCCGGTAGCGGAGAAGACGGTCAAGGAAGAGGCCGAATCGAATGTTGAGTTTAAGAATTTCTTGGATGTATGTGTGTTCTTCAGTGAGAGTGAAGCAGTATTGATGTGCTTGGCATTTGGATAGCACTGCTCGAGGGACCCGCGCGCCCGTCGCCTCGATCTCAAGTACTTTATGCACCGTCCGCAAGAGCACCTGACAAAATACTTAACAATTCTCGAAACGATCCTCAACGACACAGAAAAGGAGAATGCGGACGCCGAATACCTAGCTGAAGCGATGCAGTCTATTAGGAACCTGCACTCGGTCGCGCAACTCCGGACGTTCCAGAGCGCGATGTGCCGAGGTAATAGCGGCAAACTTGAGTGGCATAACCTTGTATCAGCGGAGGTTAGAGACGGCATGTCGAAACAGGAAGTTAAACGGCAGTCGTATGTATATTTGGCTAGTATTGATCTGGAGAGGAGCTGATGGTGGGTTGGTTCTAGGGTTATTTTTGAACTTATCAAGGGAGAGATGGAATATGTGAAGGATCTAGAGCTGCTCGATTCTGTGCGTGCCTGTTCTTTTTATAACATCTTGTTCGGTGTTGTGACCACTTGCCCGCAGCTCTTCATCCAACCCCTTTTGCACGAAGATCCCCCAATCATTCCTCGCGACCGTGTCGAGCACTGGATTCCCCAAGTCTTTTCCAATTTTGCCGATGTGCATCTTCACCACCGTCGGATGCTCGATCGGCTACACGAAATTCAGAGGGAAGAGCATCCAATCATTCGGTCGATCTCTGCGCCCGTGTTTGACGCTGCACTCAATTGGCGGGACGCGTACATGGTGTACATCCCACACTATCCGATCGCAGAGTACACGCTCGACGAAGAAAAGGCGAACAACAAGGAGTTCAAGGCGTTTGTTGAGGTAAGTTATGGCGCTGGTACACTAAGAATGGAAGATCTTATCGTTATGCAGAGGCAAACCCGAGTGTCCGATTCGCGCAAACACGAGCTCAAGATGTTCATCCACCGACCCGTCGCACGTCTGCCTCGGTACGAGCTCCTGCTCCGCGACATTATGGGAGCATCGCCGATGGACCACGAGGACCGCGAGTCGATCCCGCAGATCATTGAGATCATCAGCGAGCTCGTGCGATCGACGAACGCGGCAATTGGTACCGCCAAGCAGAAGGTGGAGATTTGGAACTATGCGAGCAATCTTGTATGGAAGCCCGGAGAGATGATTGTGAGCCATCCCCTGATGAGTCAAGAAAGGATGATAGCTGACCGAGTGGATGGCAGGATTTGGACTTGCACAACGAGGCGCGGCAGTTGTACCATTTTGGAAAGCTGTACCGGCAACCCGAGGGTGGGCTGGACTTTTCCAAGTGGACCGAAGTGTTTGTGCTGGTGTTCGACAACTACTGTGAGCAGACGTGGGCACAGACAGACTCCGTTAGAGATTCTAATACGCATTGCAGTGGTTATTACGAAGCCCCGGTCCAACAAGGACGGCGTGACCAAGTACCATGTCAACCGAAGGGTGAGCTTGTCACCTGGGTGATCAGCTGAACTTATGTTGACATTATGTATAGCCCATCCCAGTCGACCTGATGAGTCTCGTCGGGTTCTCAGATCCACCACAGCAGCGCTCAACTCGACTGTTCAGCATCGGCGCCAAGCACGATGCACCTCCTAACGGCGCCGGCGGTCCTGGCGACTCGGCACAAGACTCGCGTTTGATCTACTCGTTCGGAATCCATTACACTGGTCGTGCGGGAGGAATCTCTCAGTTCTTCATCGATTCGAACACAGCACGGGCCGAGTGGCGGCAAAAGCTCGAAGAGGCGACGGAGATGCGCAAGGTCGTGCAGGACTCGAACAAGGTGTTCGAGCTGGAGACGCTCAGCAACGAGACATTCGCACAACCCAAAGGATATACCCCGAGTTCCAACTGGAACGAGGATGCGTCGTTAATGGGCGGACGGGTGACATGCACTGTGCCGTTTTGTGAGTTTTGTGAACAAGCTGGGGTTAGGGCGAGAGCTAATAGATTTTGGTGGGGTTATAGCCACGGCTGATGGACGGGGCCTCGTCGCGATCGGGTGCGCTGAAGGCGTCTGGATCGGATTGCGACACGATCCGAAATGTGAGTGGCTTATTTTTTGAGAAAGGGTATGTC